>JAQQPU010027988.1:0-10762 GCA_029168905.1 Artemia sp. Kazakhstan ARC1039 | reverse complement strand
ATTTTTCGTTATAGCTATATGGGGGGACTGTGCGTTTGTATGGTATGGGTACTGTGTGCTTGTAAATATTACTACATTACTACTTTTAATCTCAATTCTAATTAAATGACCTCTGCGTTTCAGGAGTCGTTCTTAATTTTAATGCTGCTCCTTACTTTTAGTTGAAAAACGAAAATTTACGCCGGAAAATTACCGTTAACATCTGCACGCATAAAATTGAGTCAGCAAAGAAAGCAAGTCAAGTAAAAAGAATTTCGTATAGGAATTGTGCCAAATTCCCACAGTGTAAAGTTTTTACTGAAAGCTCACCGCCTGAAAACTTCCTTCCCATAGAAAATTCTCTCCGTGGATAATCCCCCAGGAAAAATCCTCCCTCCCACACGAAAAATGTATGCATACTTCCCAATAACAAATACTATACGTAAACAATGGCCAAATTTTATAACTTAAAGACCTTTCTCCAGGGGCTGAGGGGGGTTATGTTATGTCCAAAAGCAAAGTTATTGGCCGTTTTAACTATGCTGAAGAAAATGGCTATCTCAAAATTTTGATCGGACGGTTTTGAGAAAAACAGGACTTGGGAAGGAACCTAGTTGCCCTCCAATCGTTTTGGTCACTTAAAAAGGGCACTAGAGCTTTTAATTTCCATTCGAATGGGACCTCTCTCAAAGTTTTAGGACTACTGGGTCGATACGATCACCCATGAAAAAGAAAGAAAAAAAAAATAAACACGCATCCATGATCTTTATTTTCTGGTAAAAAAAAACAAAAACAAAAATCAACATTTTTGAACAGCTTGAAAGCTCTACAGCATAGTTCTCTGGTATGCTGAATATGATGGTGTGATTTTCTTTAAGATTCTATGACTTTTAGGATATATATTCCTTCTTTTTTTCAAAAATAAGGCAACTTTTCTTAGGCTCGTAACCTTTGATGGGTAACACTAAACCTAATAATACTTATATATTTGGAATTAGAATAATAAGCCGATTCTTTTGATATATCTAATTTTAGAGTTTCGGTTACTATTGAGCCAAGTCACTCCTTACTTCAGGTTTTGCAAAAATGGAAAAGGTGTAAAATTGAGCCATGCCACTGTTGCTAATTGGAACTCAGGGCCAATACCGGATATTCAAATACGTAAGCCAAGGTTTTTTTTTATCCCAGTATCAGCCTAATTTCAAAAAGATAATTTATGTGTCTTTGGTAGAAGTTGGGCCAACCAGGGATCAACCAGGTCCTAAAAGATATGATATGCCAATTTGGAGCTTGCAGGCGGCATGGGAGGTTAGGGACTCCAAGGGTGCGCAAGTCGAAGATGATGATCCCTGGAAGAAGTCCTCTTTAGATTTTTCAACTAGATCACTAGAGCCGAGTGGAGAGCCATCCTAGCCAAGTGGAGAGCCATCCTAGCGGAGTGGAGAGCCGTCCTACCCGGGTGGATTGGTGCGCTGGATATAGGATTCTTTTTTCGAGAGGGCGAGGGTTCGAATCCTAGTTTATCCAATTATTTGGTTTGGGACGGGGTCAGTGGCGTGACTCTGTAAGCTCAGCCAGAGTCCACCCAGCTTTAAACCTGGAGAAATCTGGGGAGGGTAAACAGGAAGGGTGTGCGAAAGCACAGGATGGTTGGCCCCCAAACCCCCATTACATTTCCTGGCTGAAGGGCCAAGAAACGGAGATCAGCACCGCCAGTAGGGACTGTAAAGTCCAATGCCGTATTACTGTATACAAGTTTAAACAGTACAATCATTCCTTATCTCAACCATTAGACAAAGCCGGACCGAGATGCAAGTGCTCCAGAGGACATTTAAACAAGTAGAAACAAGAACGATATTAGAGTTTTTTCAAAAGGTAGACAAGTCAGATTTCTCTTGAACACAAAACTTGGCTTCACCTTTGTAACACTAACTTTTAAAAATCTAATTTTAGATTAATTTACTCGAACACATACATAAAAATTGGTAATTATAGTAACGTAATGTTTTTCGATGTTATTAGATGTTCTTAGAAATTTCAAATTGGTTCCAAAGTCTCGAGTTGGTTTCAAAGGCATTTTGAGAAAGTTTCAGCCAAAATACGTGTTCCAGGGTAATATACACTGGACCGCTGATAGTAGATTAAATGGGAGGAGATGTTTGTACACGCCGATAATGTAGTAGCCAACAATAAATGAGTTTGATTATACTGTATAAATTTATATAATGTGTCCTAGATGTACAAATGAACAAAATTATGTACAATATGTTTCAACGCAAAAATTGAGCCAATCAGGGGCCATTAGGGGGCACTATGGGGTGCCCCCTGATGCTAAACATTAGCATCAGGCAGGTTATAGTGCATATAATACGACTTTTTGAAGCCAATATGCACCCTTGAGATGCCGGGATCTCGTAGAGGACATAAGTGTTACAGTCTCCTCTGGATTCTTTACTAGCTGCACAAGTGAGGAAAATTAAAAAAATAAGCTAAACAAAGTAAATGATAAAGACACCGTGAACAGAAAGTTTTCGCTTTTTATCAGTGGAATCCTATGATAGAGCATCGCGAAATTCCCCACCAGAAGATCACAGATTCGCCTCGATATTAAAAAATATCGGGGATGGGGGTCCACGACGAGGGTTGAGGGTAAAGAATTAAAAAGAAAATATACACATTAATGGAAGGAAATCAACAAGCTTGAAAATTTTCCATGTTTGTTTGAAGCATCAAGTTAACTTGGTTTTTAAACTATGTTAACAAAAACCGAAACCCATTCCAACATTTTTGTTTAGGTTTTTCCAGGACGTTTTAAATGCTTTTTCTGCTAGCTTTTTCTGGGACGTTTCTTCTAGACGACAAGAAGTCTCTTGGTGCGATTAACGCAAAAGAGAATTATTACTAATGTGTCGAGTTCATTGAGTAACTACTACCGTGCTATAATTAACGACTAACGAAAACCTGATGAATCAACTGATGGCAATACCAAAATAAAAAACATCGTCCTTAAGTAAACTATCAATGACAAAAGGTAGGCACTGGTTTAAGTAAATTTTAAAGAAAAGTTTTTTTTTTTCAATTGAAAATAAGGAGCAATGTTAAAACTTAAAACGAACAGGAGTTATTCCTTATTGAAGGGGAGGCTGTCCCCTCTTCGGTCCATCGTTCCTAAAGAATCAAAGTTCTTTAAAATACTTCTCATTCAAATTAATTGGGTAATTGTGTTTCAGCAGTCTTTTGAATTGGTACAAAATGCCAAACTTTAGTGTAAAGAACAAGGGATTGAGGAGGGGCAGCCCCCCTTAAATACAGAATAATTCCTGTTTGTTTTGAGTTTTAACGTTGCTCCTTAATTTCAATTGAAAAAAATTGTTTTTTTTATTTAATTTCTTATCTCGTTTCAAATCATACCGGGATATCCCCCTCCGTAGAAGATTTCCCCGGATAGTTTTCTACTCGTGTACAACTCTCCTCGTAGAAAATTCCCCCTAAAAAATTTCCTTATATTTCTCAACATAAAATACCACATGTCAACAATGCAAACTGCCTTACTTACAGCTCTTTCCCCAGGGACAAGGGGGGGGGGGGATCATGTCATCCTCAGAGGCAAAGCTATTGGACCTTTCAAGAATGCAGAAAAAAAGTGCTATCTCAAAACTTTGATAATTCGGTTTATCAATTTGGCTATCAAAATTTTGATCTTCTAGGACCATTGTTTCGATACGCTCACAGCTAGGAAAACCAGAAAAAAAGGACGCATTCCACATTTTTGTAAATAGAAGCTTGAAACCTCAACAGTAAGGTTCTCTGATATGCTGAACCTGATGATTGTGTTCTTATTAACGTCGCTTGCCTTTTTTGGGATGTTTTCCCCCTTTTCGAAAATGAGGCAGTTTTTCTCAAGCTTGTAGTTTTTGTTGGGTAATTTTTTTAATTTTACATATTTGGAATCAGCATAAAAAGTCAGTATTTTTTATATAATAATTGTTGTCAATTTGTCTTCTTTTAGAATTTCGGGTCGTTACCTGGAATTGTTTGAATAAAGTCGTCTGGATATTAGTGCAGGATTGTTTGTAAAGGAACACATAAAAATGTCAGTATATTTAAAAGTAAAATTCCACCTACCTTCGAAAATGTATTTCTTGCATAGTGCATAATTGAATCGAAATCGTAAGTCAAGCCAAGGGAAAATACTTCTTCTGATGTGAGCTTGTTGAAATTATATTCCTGCCCTAGGAAAGAACTTTAGTTTACTGTTTTGCAAGCAATCTCGAAAATGACTGAAAAAACACAGCCAGCTCGATGGTGTCATCTCTTACAAGGTAGCATACAAATTTCAGTGACAACAAAAAAGAAGAAAAAAATCAGAAGCTTGATACCGACCACGCGTTTAGCAGGTCTTTGGAATCAATATCGTTTTATACTGCTGGGGAAACGAACTCAAGAACATACGCTGTGGTGACCTTTGGGGGACCCTCCTTTGAAATCATTTTTTTAATTTCTGGTCATTTCCTGTCAAATTTTTGGATGAGTTTTTTTTTTATCGAAAGCCCCCACACCACCGAAAAAAAAACCCACCCAAAATAAAATACATCTATAAACTGATCCAAATAAAGCGATAGATGAAATTTTTGGTTCTAGGCGTTCACCCCCCCCCCTCCGACGATTACCCCCAACGGAAAATGCCCCCGGAAAGTATCCACCGCAGAAAATGCCCCCCACGGAAATAATCCCTCCTGGTAAGTACCCCCCGGAAAGTACCCCCCGTGGAAAGTAAGGCTTTCCAAATTTGAGAATTTTGTTTGAGTTTTGTTTTTTTAATTTCTGTAGGAGGAATGAATTTTGATACTTGTGTATTATGCGCCACTCGCTCAAGTTTACGCTGTGTAAATATCGAGAACAAACCGGGTTCTTCGTTAGTTCCTTTTAGCGTAGCGCGAGACAAGACGAAGAAAGGAGACATAATATATGGGAAATATATAATTTGGGCTATATATTTGCACATAAGGGGACACCGAAATTTTCTGGTAACGCTGGTCACCGAAATTTTCTATGTTTATACGACTTTGCAAAATAGAGCTTTACTGAATACATATAGGATTTTGATGAATGAAACTTAAAGCGCTTTAGTAGCCTATATTTTTACAGTATGAAAATAAACAATTCTTGTCTCATGTGCTTGAATTTAAAAAAAGAAAAGAAAAAAAAATGTCTCCTAAATGAAGTTGACCAAATAAAACTTTTATTAAATATTGTGATGCACAAGAAGACACCAAAAACAATATCATCGGTGTAACTCCCAAAGGACGTATCTGACATTTTCACACTTCTTAGATAATTACCAAAGACTTTTTGCTAAGCTGCTCTCAAAAGACGGATCACCAAGACATTGTATGCTCAATCATATTTATATTGTCTTGATCTATAAATATAACCGTCTTCGAGAAAAGCTTAGATTCGACTGTTAGGCGCGGTACCAACGTTATGTTGTGGCTGCGTAAGACGTATTTTGCGCTTATATTGTGTCACATTAACGCTGCAACATTCGTGTGTTGACCAAAGAAATACTATGACGGGCACTGTAAGTTCAAGTAAGTGCTAATAATATAAAATAAAATATAACAATATATTTTTTTGAATCGTTAAGTTCACTTTCGCAAAGTTCTCCAGCTTTTAAAAAAATCCCTAGAAAATTGTTTATTTCAAGATTTTTTTTCCCCCATTTAAAAAAAAGGAATCAGAAACGAAGTTTTGTGGTCTAAAACATTCGTGTGTTGACCAAAGAAATACTATGATGGGCACTGTAAGTTCAAGTAAGTGCTAATAATATAAAATAAAATATAACAATATATTTTTTTGAATCGTTAAGTTCACTTTCGCAAAGTTCTCCAGCTTTGAAAAAAATCCCTAGAAAATTGTTTATTTCAAGATTTTTTTTTCCCCATTAAAATAAAAAAAAGAATCAGAAACGAGTTTTTGTGGTCTAAAACTTGTCTATCAGTTATATATCTCTTTTTCAAACACATGCCACCTGCGTTTAACGTGTCCTGTTAGAAAAAGCGACTACAAAATGGAAAATAATAAAATTAAGCATTACAAGTCCCCCTCGCACAATCTCCCTATTTTACTGATAAATTTCCAATCCATTTAATCCCACCAATTGGAATTGATTGTATGGCTTTGTTAGATAACGAAGAACTTGACATATCTCTTTGGCATGTGGGTGACATAATCCTTAATGAATACTGGAAGGGGAGGGGAGTAAATATTTAACACATTAAATGTGAGAATGAAAAGTCATGATTTAAGTGGGGAGAAATGCTCCCCTAGTTTAGGGACTCTAGTTTCGTTTTATCCCATTCAAACATTACAGTAAAAGAGAGGTTTTGATTTGCTGTCGAGAAAATGTTTGAACAAGTCTGCCAATGGAATGGATCGTTTCTAAAAATCACTGTATAATTTTTTTGCACGATTTTACCCGAAAAAATTTGAAGATACCAGGAGTTTGCAAATGAATTTTGAAATGCCACAACTAGCATGGCAAATTCTTAGGATTCATTACTTCGTTTAGGATTAGGATTAATTATTGCGCAATTACTGTCTTGATCAGTTATGTTCAGAAGTCTTATCTTATAAGTTTCATTTAATTTTTTAATTCTGAATGTTTTATAGTCAAAGTATTTGATGGTTTTTAATTTTTGATTGACCCATAAACATTTAGTTTGACACACATGGGGCACAGGCAAAAGTATTTTGTGGGGGAGGACACTGAGCCTACATTTGGGGGTAGAATTACAGGACAAATAAAAAACAGGAAAACAGAGGTGGATATTATCTACTTTACAAAATTATTGAAAAAAAAATCGTAAAATACTGGGGTTTCTGAGTATTGAATAAATCGTAAAATCATAAGAAATTGTCCGACCAGTCCAATCGGAATCACGAAAACCGCTTTAAAGACTGGTCTAACCGGTCGAAATATTGGTCCGACCGGTCGGAAATATTGGACTGTCCGGTATCACCAGAAAGTTAAATTATGTCATTTTAATGAACAGTTGAGATATATTTACTCGAACGTCCAGCGTACACTATACAAAATGTGTTTTTTTACTTATACCAAATTTTGAAAACTGCATACAAAAGGGATATTGCTTCAGACTTCATTGCTGAATTGTTGCGTTTTTTTAACCTTCATCTAAACTGTATTTGAATATGTATATTTGGATATTTTTAAACTTTGTATAATGGCTGGGTAAGACAATATAATTTGTTACAGTTAGTAAAAACAATCAATGTAGTAAAAACAATTGCAATTTGGTTTAACAGTACTTGCAGACTCATAAACAACAGTAAAATATTATAGAAATTGATTTTGCTGTTACTGCTCATTTTCAGTTTGCGTTAACTCATGATTTTTTTTACTTATATTTCATGAGAAGAATATTCGGAGTTACACAGGGTTGAACCTTGAAACGACCCCCATTTCATTTTTAAAATATGTAAGACCCAGTTGAAGTGCGATATCTGTAAGCTAGAAAAGTATGACCGTAACAGCCTATTTAGAATTGCTTCTTTAGCACTGACATTCAGAACATAATGATGCACAGGGTATGGCCCTTTAACAATTTGATTGGCTACTGAGAAAATTTGGCTGATTTTCAAAAAAGGGGAAAAGACCCCCTACAAATTATAGAACCTTAATGAAAATCACACCATCATATTCAGCGTATCAGAGAAGCCTGCTGCAGAGGTTTCAAGCTCCTATCTACAAAAAAGTGGAATTTTGCATTTTTTGCCAGAAGAAAGATCACAGATGCGTGTTTATTTGTCTTTGGTTTTGTTTTTTTTTCAGGGGTGATCGTATTGACCCAGTGGTCCTAGAATATCGTAGGAGGGCTCATTGGAACGGATATTAAAAGTTCTAGTGCCCTTTTTAAGTGACCAAAAAAATGGAGGGCAACTAGGCCCCCTCCCACGCTCATTTCTTTCCCAAAGTCACTCGATCAAAATTTGGAGATGGCCATTTTGTTCAGCATGGTCGAAAATATAATAAATATGTCTTTTAGGATGAATTAATCCCCTGAAGTCCCCGGGGGGAGGGCTGAAAGTTATGAACTTTACCCAATGTTAACATATAGTATTGGTTATTGGGAAGTATACAGACGTTTTCAGGGGGATTTTTGTAGTAGTGAGGGGGGGGGGAGTCGGGGGTTTTGTGGGAGGATCTTTCCATGACAGAGGTTTTCATGGGGGAAGGAACATTGCTATGAAGGAGGCGCCGGATTTCCCAGCATTATTTAAAAAAAGATCAGAAATTATATATGAAAAAACAAGTTTTTCAACTGAAAGTAAGGAGCAACATCAAAACTTAAGACAGAAAATATTACTATATGATTAGGTTCACCCCCTAGTCAATACCTCGGTCTTTAAGCCAAAGATTTTTTAGTACTTTCATAAGAGTTATTTATTCTAATTAACGGCATTTGTGATTAAGGGGTCATTTTTAAAGAATCGGAACAAAATTCGAACTTTAGCTTAAAGAGCAAGATATTGACTAGGGGCGAACTCTCTAATATACGTATTAAAAACTATATGAATATAGAAGTTCGTTACGTAAGTTAATTCGTAAGTTACGTATATTTATTACTAATAAAAACGTTCGTAAATAAAATTAAACAAGTTTCGAGAAAGCCATTTAACCAAATAAAAGTGAAATTAATATTCAAATTTTGTTTTGACTATTCATTTATGGTGAGCCAAAGTCAAAACCTGCATTAATTTAAAAACGTTCAAAAATTAAATAAAAAAAAAACAAGTTTTTTCAACTGAAAGTAAGGAACGACGTTGAAACTTAAAACGAACAGAAATTATTCCGTATATGAAAGGGGATGTCCCCCTCCTCAACGCCTCTCTCTTTACGCTGAAGTTTGGCTTTCTCACAACTCTATTTTTTTTTAACAATGAATAACTTTAGCGTAAAGAGAGAGGCATTGAGGAGGACACTCTAATTTGAAGTCAAACCCCGTACTAACAGAACAACGCCTCTAATAATTTATTTGATATATTTGCTGTTTGTAGCTTAATTGCGTAGCTTATTAAGGGGGAGAAAAATACGGGAGGTGTTTCCTGAAAACCTCCAGTTAAAGATTCTGGACAATGATTATTACAATGAAGATGTCGTTTTAAGATTCCAAGCTTTTCTACTTAAGAAGTAACACCAAGTGTTGTTTTTAGTACTATATCAGACTTACGGATGGTATAGAATTGATAAACATCACGTGGATATGAGCAATAGCTTTCAAATGAGCCATTAAACGTCACTCTAAAAAGTTCTGGTAGCCCATTAGCCCCAGCTTTTCCACATGAGACATGGCACCAAAGTGCCGTATTTAGTGCCATTTAGAACTTGCTGATGGTGGAATTTAAAGGAAGTACATAAATATGAGCAATATCTTTTATATGAGCTATTAAAAATCTGTCTAAGATACCTGCAATACCAATACGCCCAATAACAATAGGCCCATACTGATACACGTGATATCGATAGGTCCAATACCGATTCAGCGTACATTCCTTTTTCCAGGGACTAAGGAGGGTCATATCATCACAAAAAGCCATAGATAACGGACTTTTGAACTATGTTGAACAAAATGGCCATCTCCAAATTTTGACGGATGACTATGGGGGGGGGCTTTGGGGGGAGGGCTATTTGTCCTCCAATCTTTTTGGTCACTTAAAAAGGACAATAAAAATTTAATTTTCTTTCGAACGAGCAATTACGCATCTCTCTACGATGTTCTGGTCACCCTCTAGCCCTGCTAGAAAAAAACGAGAGATAGATCAGTGCTTTTTTTTGTTGTTTAAGGAGGGGGACTGTAATTTTCTTTTAAAAGGTTTTCTACCATTCAGGTTTCAATGGTAAACTTTTCATTTTGATCTGACGCCATTTTAGAGGGATTTCAGGCTTTTTTCGAAATCACCATATTTTTTTCGCAATAAACTTTTATTTTTACGGCAAAACGAAATAATAGTTACCATTCCTGAATCAGTGTCAGATGACAATTTTTTCACTAGGTAGTGTTTTCTAAGCGCTTTTTTAACTTTTGGTTACTATGGCCTGTGATTTGCTCTTTACTAGGTTGCAGCTGCCGCTGCAACCATGACTAACAACTTTGATGACAATCTTCGAAAGGTGTTGGAGAAAATTGTCGATGAATTCCGAGAGCAGAGTAAACAAAAAACTAAAGAATAGAATACAGCTCATAAGTTTTTTTGAGTAGGCACTTTGATCTTCATTAGATCAAACCACCCCCGGGCCCTGGTGGGCTGTGTCGACCCCCAGGCCCTGGTGGGCTGTGTCGATACCGGAGTTTTTTGTTATCAGAACTTTGAACTATTTTAACAAAATGTCTATATCAAAATTTTGGTCTGATGCGTTTAGGCCGAGGAGGAGGGAGAGGGGCTAGTTGCCCTTCAATCTCTTTTGACTCTTAAAAGGTGAACAAGAACTTTCAATTTTCAATCAAATGAGCCCTCTCTAAAGTTTATACGAGCATCCCTTCCATAAGAAATAATATGAAGGATCCTTAAATTAATACCCTAGCCCTGAGGGCTTTGGGGGAGTTGTAATCCTTAAAGACCTAATTTACAGAAGTTAAAACTACGTTTAATAAAATGGCTGTCTTAAAATTTTGGTTGGATATGTTTGGGGAAAAGGTGGGCGTGAGAGGGGGGTTAGTTGCCCTCAAATCACTGTCGACTATTACAAAGGGTACTAGCCCTC
>JAQQPU010027986.1:0-10764 GCA_029168905.1 Artemia sp. Kazakhstan ARC1039 | reverse complement strand
TTCAGAGACCAGAGGGGAATCCTCGCTCGTAACTGCTAATCACTTTAACCCTTTTTCTCCATCGTCAAGTACATGCTCTGGAAAGGTGTTTGTCATTATCTTTAGAATAAATAAACTATACCTTTTAAATAATTTCTCCAAAAATATTTTATTCAGAGATTTCACGTTAAAAAATTATCCAATCACTAATTACCCCTTTTTTGATCTTGCCTCCTATCAATTCTGAGTTTCCGGCTAGAATTAGACAAAGCCCGTCTTAATCACCAATTTGGTAACCCTTTCGCAATAACAAAAGGCTTAGCAGTGATTACATCTCATTGTCGGCGACAATTCAATCAGATCAGAGTTGTGCAAATGGAATATCTTTTCGCAAATTGAGTTAGCTTCTATTTCATAGACAAAATATTTGAATTCCTTTTATTAACAGTGAAACAAGACGCGCTGGTTTTCTAACACGGGCTTACCCTAAAAAGACATGTATACCGTGAATTAGAAAGCTGGTAAATTGCGTCAGAACAACTTGTGAGGCATTCTTAACCAACGCAATACCTTTATGCAAATACCTTTTCGCAAAAAATTCGCAAATAGAGTTATTTTTACGTCACAATTTTCAACTTAAAACCATTCTAATTACAGCATCCCATTCCTCATACTTTAATTACCCGTTACGCTTTCTTAACCAACGCAATACCTTTACGCAAATACCTTTTCGCAAAAAATTCACAAATAGAGTTATTTTTACGTCACAATTTTCAACTTAAAACCATTCTAATTATAGCATCCCATTCCTCATACTTTAATTACCCGTTACGCTTTCTTAGCCATCGGAAGTTTAATTTGGTTATTAAACTAAGAAGTAATTACCCTTTTCAAAAACATTAGTCGTTCTATTAATGAACCCGTGAAACGAAACCAGTCAGATTGCACTTGTCCTTCATAACCCGCCGCTCTCTCTAACCGACTGACCTCAAAAAATGAGTGTCACATTAGAAAACCCGATTCTTGTAGGATTGAATGTAGGACTGAAACTGTGCACACTTTTGAGCATATTCATGCCTCAGGCGTAGGGTTCAAAGTCGTCTCTTATACGTTGCCAAGTTTTAAAAAAAAACCTACTAATCAAGTTACAGATGACTGACCCTGGTAAGTCAATGTACCGGTTAAACTACACGCATATTCATGCCTCAGGCGTAGGGATGATACTAATTGATGCCTTACTACTTGTGTGGTGAAACTATTTAGAATTATGTTGGCGGCCTTGATATAGCTTGTAGAACATAGATAATAGATTTAAATAAACGACAGAAAACTAACAGCCGACACCGAATTTCCCAGATATCTTAGAAAAACCATTTAATTTCTTTCAGTTTGGGCCTGATATAGAGATATTCAGTTTTGATGAGACTTACATTATCAGGAAATATGAATTCTGTTTTTTCTATTAATCGGACCAGAATTGTCTAATTTAAGTACAGGAAATCTCAGTCCCTAAAAGTTGGAGCCAATTTTCCCAAACCAAGTGAAAATGACAGTAAAAACTAAAAAATAAGCCGTTTGGTGTCATAAAGGTACTATTTAGTACTTTAAAAGTACTAGAAAGGTACTTTGTAGTACTATATAAAGGTAACTTATAGTACTGTAAAGGTAAATATGTACTAAAAACTGATCTGTTTCTGTTGATGCTTGAATTATGCAGGTTTATCATAGTTTTGACAAGATTTTGGAAGAAATTAAATTTCAGCTGGGGAGGGGGCAAACTAAGGTCGGGGGGGGGGGGGGAGGGGCAAACCAGGGTCTGGGAGAGGAAATTACCCCTGCCCCACAGTAAACTACATCCCTGGTTTCCTTCAAACTTACCAACCATTTGACATGTTTATATATTTATTTTGTCCCAGCTAACCCCCCAGTCTATTTTTCAAACGTAATTAAAAATCTTAGAACGATTGCCACAGGTAAAGTCAGAGAAAAAAACGCGGTTTCGAATTTGACTTTCAACGGAAATCTCTAAGTTGTTTAAGTATTTATAGTGTCTTATTAATTCCCCGCTCCCCTATTCAAAGAAAATACTTTGAATTCGACTTTCAATGATTTTTCGCAGTTGTTTGTGCATTAACACTTTTCTGGTTAATGCCCGAATGATTCCCTCCCTCCCTCCTTAGACGCTTATCCCTCGAAAAATTATCCCTGCGTATAAAACTTCGCTCATTTGATAAAATTACCAGTTCAATCAACATTTCTTCTATTGTACTTTTTTTTTCTTCCGTCAAGATGTGATGCATTCGTAAAAACAAACGTGCATTCACTCGTTAATTAGGAAATGTTGACTTTTCTTACTTGTTAACCCCCAAAGTCTTGAAGCTTTGTCCTTGGCAAATTCACCGACAAGGGAGCGCTAAAATCGAGCCATAGACTACACGTCATCTGACCATTTAAGAATAAAGTAATTTGGTAAATAAATGCTTCAGAGAGTTTCAAGAGTTGATATTTGAATGATTTGTAACAGGTTTTGGCCCTAGGCTATAAACAAAAGGTAGCTGATTTTATGGATTCGCCATTATTTTTTAGCTGATTTTTTTTTATCAATAGTTGGTTGACGTCAGTTGGTTGAAAGTCATTTTAAAAAGCAAGCTTTTGTAGATATTCTTGGGGGAGCTATTGAGGTGAATGTATCCAAGAGACTTACGGAAAACACAAAATTGGCTTAGGGTTTTTTAAAATGTAGTTTTTTAAAGCGTTATCTCTATTGCAAACCTCCACATTCCTGGAATAATATGTGGCTGTTTTTTCCCAAAATAGTATTTTCGCAGAAATTCACGATTTTTAGGATCACCAATACCTTTTCAAACATTTCCTGGTAACGAACTCACAGCAAGGAGCGATGTGGATCAATAGTAACCGAAACTCTAAGAAACAGAGCCTTGGTACCAATGGATATATCAAAAGAATATATCAATGGATATGCTTATTCAGCATATATAAATTCGCCAAGTTTAATGTTACCCATCGATAGTTGCGAGCCTGAGAAAATTCGGCCAACTATTGAAAAAGGGGAGAAATACACTTAAAACATCAAGTGATCTTAACGAAAATCACACCATCAGATTTAGCATATCAGAGAACCTTTCTGTAGAGGTCTCAAGCTTCTATATACAAAAATGTAGGATTTTGCAGTTTTTGCCAGAAGTAAAATCACGGATGCGTGTTTATTTATTTGTTTTTCCCAGGTGTGATCGTATCGATTCAGTTATCTTAGAATATCGGTAGAGGGCTCATTGATCGGAAATAATACGTTCTAGTGCCCTTTTTAAGAGACCAAAAATATTGAAGGGCAGCTAGCCCCCTCTCCAATGCCCATTTACCCCCAAAGTCCTCTGATCAAAATTTTGACGTATTTATTTTCTTCAACATAGTCGAAAGATCTAATAATTATGTCATTGAGGACGACTTGATCCCCCTCCCAACAGCCCATGAGAGAAGAAGTACAGCCCATTGTTTACACATAGCATTGGCCACTGGGAAGTATGCAGATACTTTCTGGGGGTAAGGAGAGTATTTTCAGGCAGGGTATGGGTTTATGTGGAAAGGTTTTTCCACAAAGGAATTTTTTGTTGAGGAAAGGATTTTATATAGAGGGGGAGCTAAATTTTCTAGCATTGTTAAGTAAGCAATCAGAAATGATAAAAAACGACAATCTTTTTAACTGAAAATAAGGAGCAGCATTAAAACTTAAAACGAACAGAAATTATTACGAATATGAGGGGGCTTGAGCCCTCCTCAATACCTCACTTTTTACGCTAATTTTTTTTATAACTTAAAAATGCTTGTTATTCTAACTAAACGACCCTTGTGTTTCATTGGTCATTTTAAGTAACTGGAACAAAGAGTCAAACTTTATCCTTAAGAGTGAGGTATTGACGAGGGGTCAACCCCCCCTATTCGTAATAATTTCTATTCTTTTTAAGTTTTATTGCTGCTCCATACTTTCAGTTGAAAAAAACTGTTGTTTTATTTATAATCTGAAACAAACATAAAGTCATCATGAACGCATTGTCTAATGACGCAATAGTGTCTTTAGAGAATTCTGCCCTTCTGTATGGGTTAATCACCCATACAGCTAGTAATTAAAGAAGCGCCACAAAGAGTATTATTGTTCCGTGAATTATGGCGTGATAGATCATCCAACAATATAAGACTAAATTTACATGCCGTTGCAGTTTGCCTATTTAGAACCCGGAAGTACTGCAACTACGTTTGTTCGGCGGTTTAGATACTCTTAAATTGATGTTCTAATCTATGAATCGGGATGTGTGTACATTTAAAATATGCTAAAATAAATCAGTCTAATGTAATTTAGATTTTTTTCGTAATCATTTGCATGTTTAATGCAGGAACCGGTGTTTAATCCCTCCCTGGGCCCCCCCCCCGCCGGGGGAAAAACCCACCTTCAAAAAGTACCCCCTCCCAGAAAATACACACCCCTGTGGATCCCTCTGCGGAAAATACCCCCAGGAAAATAGTCCCGCGGAAAATACCCCTCTCCTTCTGTGGCTGGTTGGTTTCCAATCACTTTCGATTAAATAAAAAAAAAAGAATTAACTCTCTATTTCTGATGTAATAAGCACCCTCCGAAGTTTCTTCGACCATAAGGTGGAGAGGAGGAAGGGGCAGTCCTCCTCCTACACATTAAAAAATCTGCTCATTTTCGCGTTTAATGTTAATCTTCACTTTCATAATAACAGCATAGACCAGAAATATTCCCAGAAATCAAGTTGCATTTAATACCAATTTCACGTTTTGATACCTTTTTTAAGTTTATTTTTGTACCCCTTAACCCCCTTCCCCTCCCAAAACAACTCCTGAATACGACCTTGGGACGTCTTAGGTAAATTCTCTTTTGCTTTACAATTGCAAACATTTGCATATAAGGAATTAAAACCTCTATAATGGGGTTCTCTGATTGTTTTGCAGATAGGGGGGAGGGAGATACCTCAAAAAGTGCAATTTAATGCCAAAACAACCCAACTCTAATTGAGCCTTCAGATAAAATACAGAATTATCTCCAAGAGAGAGACGAGGGGAGGGTGGAGGTAGAAATTTATTCATAATCCCCAGGGCAGTATCCAGGACCTTCGTTTGGATGGGGTAGTTTTTCAGGACAGTGGAGTGCAAAAAAATTAAAGAACGCTTCAAAAACGTAAAATTGACATTTAATCCCTTTTATGCTGATGTGTGAATTTCATCAAGATCGCTTCCCAGTTTGGGCATTCCCCCACAAACTATATCAAATATCCATGTTCGAAAAATCACTCTTCTATGTTTGCAGTTACAATTAGCCAAAGTCGCTCATTACTTACAGTTTGTTAACACAAACTGTTTGAGTAAATTTAAACTTAACATTTAAATGTTATTAAAAAATTTTACATGATGATCAAGGTAATGAAGAGGGCAGTCCTCCTCTTATTCGGAATAAGTTCTGTTTGTTTTATGTTTTATTGCTGCTCTTTACTTTCAGGTGAGAAAACTGTTTTTTTTCTATTAAATGTATTGAAAACCGATATCAAAGTAGTTACATTTGTTTGTTTTTTAGAGTCAATCAGGTGCGTATAAATTTTAACGTTGTATATGCTGGGAATTAGCATAAGAAATGAATTATTTGGATGTAATGAGGATTATCAAAACTCACTCTTCTATGTTTGCAGTTACAATTAGCCAAAGTCGCTCATTACTTACAGTTTGTTACCACAAACTGTTTGATGCGAGAATATGCAGAAGATGAAAGAGGCCACCTGAAAGAATTGTTTGCATAAATACGATGAGCTGTATAAAGGGAATGCCAGTGAATGTTTCATTAAAAAAGGAAAGCAACAAGTTGTGTGTTCCCGAAAAAAAACCTTTTATTACATGACAAATTAAAAACGAAAATAGAAGTAATGTTCAAGTTAAATACAAAGCTATTCTTTAATTTCTATATGATGTTAAAAATATTTTAGCCGATAAGGATTTTAACCCTTCTTTGTCATAGCACGTACGTACTTTTTTTGCCTAGGGGAAGGTTACAATATCCATAGCTTTGTTGCAAATGTCTTTGTTCTTTACTGGTCAATATTACACCACAATCATGAGTAATTAATTAAATATTAGACTCTTCCTTTTAAATATTGCTGAACCATGTTTGACTATGCCAAGTTCAAAGTACTCAGTATTGTAGTTATTAGACGTTTAAATGGCGTTGTGTCTGCAATGCAACATCAATTTTTCTTGTTAATCATTTGAATTGTCAAACAGCAACCTTGGTTTATAAATTCCGTAATCTCATTCGGCAAATCCTTCCGCCAGTGCATGCATTCCTTGAGGTTGTTCTTGAGGTGGTGAGGAGTTTGTTCTTAAGATATTGAAGTTTGTACAACGATAGTAGTTATTCCGTATACCGGGGACTGCAGTCCCTCGATCATTCATTCTTTACGGTAAAGCTCGCCTAGTACCAGGGCTGTATCTAGATTTTTCTTCTTCTTTTTGGGGGTGGGGTGGGGATGAGGGGTTACAAAAGGACTTTTCCGTTTTTTTACAGGAAAAAATTTTAGAAAACTTATCAAAAATTTGTTTGTATTCATTCTTGTATTACGAGTCAGACAAATAATTCGGGTACGCACTGAATAAGGCCTTGACTAGTACTTAACTTAACTGAAGAAAGGCTACTACAAACATGAAAGGATATATCCACCCCTTCCCCTCATTGTTCCTCTTTTTATGCCAAGCTCTGACTTTTCACGCTCTAATGCTTTGATAACTTTGATTATGCATCGTTAAGGGAATGGAGTTTTCGAATTCTAGTTGTCAGTATTTACGTATTCCAAAAGTAGCTGTTAAATCTCAACCAGATTTAGTCACAAGAAAAAGTCTATGTCCTGGTTATGTTTCTCAACTATCTTAGATCTTAGGTCTTAGATCTGGGAGATAAAGGAGAAGGGTCAGCCAAATTACTAGAAGAAAGGATCAAATATAATCAAAGTCTTGTCAACAACTGCGGTTGTGGTTTTTGGTTACATATTATCATTCACTCCCACCAGAAATATTTGTTTTGTCTAATTTAAGAGCAATGTTAATGAACAAATTATGGTAGCAGTGGCATCTTTAAAAGTTCTGAAATGGATTCATTCATTTGTAGGCTATTTTTGATTTAAGTAGTGTCTGTATTAATTTTTAAGTCTGGTTAAAAAAATATTTTGCAGATGGTCCATAGCCATAAGAACCAAAATTTCCAAGAACCAAAACCGAGATTTCAAGAAAGCTGCCTTCAACAGTCTACTCACTTTTCTAAGGAGCAGAAAATTAGAAAAATAATCGTCCTCAAAGAACCTATTTTTGGAAATGCGTAATTAGAAAAAAATAACGATGCGAGTTTTTTCCTATGAGGTATAGAAATATCTACTACTCCAATGACCTAAGGCTATAGGTAATTTCTTTTTACAACACTCACAGCGGCCTTTGAATTGAAGACCTAGTTTACTTTTATTTTCTTAAGCCTACCTTCAACATCTTCTTCTCCTTGAAAATGAGCAGAAGAGATAAATAAAGGGTCGTCCTCATAGGTTGAGAGTAAATTGTATTGTGCAGAGGTCCCTGATCAGTCAGTTTGTGGTAACGAATTGTAAGTAAGGAGCGACCGGCTCAATAGTAACCGAAACTCTAAAAAAATGAGTTTTGATATCAATAGATACATTAAAAGAATCAGATTTTTATGCTGATTTCCAATATATAAGTTTCATCAAGTTTAATACTCCCATCAACAGTTATATGCCTAAAAAATTTGCCTTATTTTCGAAAAAAGGGGAGAAAACCCCCTAAAAGTCATAGAACCTTAATAAAAATCACATCATCAGATGCAGCGTATCAGAAAACCCAGCTGTAGAGGTTTCAAGCTCTTATCTGCAAAAATATGGAACTTTAAAACAAAGATCACGGATGTGTGTTTATTTGTTTTTTTGTTTGTTTGTTTTTTTCCCCAGGGGTGATCGTATCGACCCAGTGGTCCTAGAATTTCGCCGGTGGGTTCATTATAACGGAAATTATTAGTTCTAGTGCCCTTTTTAAGTGACAAAAAATGGAGAACAACAAGGCCCCCTCCCACGCTATTTTGTTCTCTAAAGTCACCCGATCAAAATTTTGAGATAGACATTTTCTTCAGCATGGTCGAAAAATATAATAACTATGTCTTTGAGGATGACTTAATTTTCAGGGAGGATTTTTTGAAACAGTGGGGGGGGGGAGGTGGGGGGGGGGTTACGTAGGGGGATGTTTCCATTGAGGAAGTTTTCATGGGGGAAGAGACATTGCTATGAAGGGTTGCCGGATTTCCCAACATTATTTGAATAAACGATCAGAAATTAAATAAAAAAAAAGTTTTCAACTGAAAACTTTTCAACATCAAAACTTAAAACGAACAGAAACTATTATGTATAGGACTGGGTTCACCCCCCTATTCAATACCTCGCTTTTACGATAAAGTATTTTTAGTACTTTCATTAGAGCTATTTATTCTAATTAACAGTAATGGAGGGGTGAGTTTTCAAGCACGCCCATAGCAGAAGGTTCAAGCACGCCCATATCCCTTCTCCCATGGAATTCAAGCACATGCCCTCTGACGTCTCGTGACACACCTGTTTCTAGGCGACAGTCCCGCCCTTGGCGAGAGTACAAAGGTTAGTTCCGGTGTTTTTCTATGACACAACCCCTTTTCTGAGTATGTCTTGTTACTAGGCGAAATTTCCAAGTGTTTGAACTACTTGGAATGTGGTCCGTATAATACACAAGTTTTAATAACAACTGAAGCTCCTAACCCCTCACCCCTGTTTCTAGCGGATGTCCTATGACGTCACAGTACACACCCCCGTTTCATGCACATGTTACACAAGACGACACACCCACGCCTTTAAAGGGTCAGATAAGAGGAGCCACCAACCCCTCGCACCTACGCAATGCGGTTACCGGTTCTGTTAATGAGAACACTGTTGCCAAGACTCCGTGACACACCCCTCTGGACTCCAATGACGTCATACGACTTACCTAGTTCCAAACCATCAGGTCTAATATGCTTTACGCAATCTTGCGTAACCCTACCACAGGAACCCATGGGGAATCCCCGCTTGTAGCTCACACCTTACGTAATGATTGTGCAACGGTGTCACGTAATACTTTTTTCGATTAACTTAATGGCGGCACGCACTTTATGTAAGGTCGGCGCATCCATCACTGCCAAATAATACCATTTTGACACTTTTCGCCGAAAACCCTCAAGATATTTACTTTTTTTAGCGTTTCATTTTTCGCTCGAAACACCTTTCATTCAAATTTGGCTCGCATTTTGAAAACATCTATTTCCAGCGAACATTTTCTTTCAAGATATCAATAAAGGGGAAATGTATGTCTTACTCGTGCTAAAGACCACATTTTAAAAACACAGACAATGAAAATAAAAACAAATTGACAAGTAATAAAACATAAAAAAGACAGCTAAAAAACACGAAAAAAATAAAAGATGAAAATGTCAAATTATCATATACGCAAAAAAAGAACCATCTTTTATAGAATACCGGGGCTTCTAGCCTGCAACCCCAGAGGGTAGGGGAGGAGGGAGTGATATTAGATCCAATATAAACCATATTAAGGGCTTTTAAGGAAATGCCCTTTTTTCATGGATATTTCACAATATCCTAACAATATTTTCCAGCTCCCACCTAGTAGCATTCATTTTCAGAGGATGCATTGATAATAGATGTAGTTTTTTAGGCGTTATTGCAACCTTAAAATGATAAAGAATAACATGCCTAATTTAAGGAAAGACGAAGGGAGAGGATTCCAGGGGAGGGGGGAACTGTCTGTGGGGGAGGATATTCAAGCGTAAATTTATTGTTATCCTGCTTCCATCCCCTAAGGTACCGACCTGCTCACTGCTCGCCTCCAAGGAAGTATCCAATCCCCCCGAGCGGTTTGTCCCAGCCC
This sequence comes from Artemia sp. Kazakhstan ARC1039, assembly GCA_029168905.1. Lineage (NCBI taxonomy): Eukaryota > Metazoa > Arthropoda > Branchiopoda > Anostraca > Artemiidae > Artemia > Artemia sp. Kazakhstan ARC1039. The sequence goes on along the minus strand of JAQQPU010027986.1, from coordinate 765 downwards.
GACACAACCCCAGGGCAAATTTTTTCAGCAAAAATATGAGGGAGTTGATCATAATATACACAGAAAGAACCGTGTATTATAGAAAACCGAGACTTCTAGCCTGAAACCCAAGAGGATAAGAAGGAGGGGAGTGATATTAGATGGAAATTTAAGACATAGCTTTTAAGGAAATACCCCTTTTTCATTAAGATAAATTCATGGATATTTCACAACACCCCAACAATATTTTCCAGCTCCCACCTAGGAGCATTCATTTTCAGAGGGCGCATTGATAATAGATGTAGTTTTTTAGGCGTTATTGTGGCTTTAAAAGGATAAAGAATAACATGCCTAATTTAAGGAAAGACAAAGGGATGGGACTCCAGGGGAGGAGGAACCGTTTGTGGGGGAGGAGATTCAAGCGTGCATTTATTGTTATCCAGCCTCCATCCACTAAGGTGCCGACCTGTTCGCTGCTTGACTCCGAGGAAGTGTCCAATCCCCCCAAGGGTTTCTCCAAGCCCGACACACTCCCAGGGCAATTTTTTTCAGCAAAAGTATGAAGGAGAGGATTATAATCTACACGAAAAGAACCGTGCATTATAGAAAACCGTGACTTCTAGTCTGAAACCCAGGAGGATAAGAAGGAGGGGAGTGATATTAGATGAAAATTTAAGACATATTAGAGCCTTTAAGGAAATACCCCTTTTCCATTAAGATAAATTCATGGATATTTCACAATATCCTAACAATATTTTCCAGCTCCCACCTAGTAGCCTCCATTTT
>JAQQPU010027985.1:0-10765 GCA_029168905.1 Artemia sp. Kazakhstan ARC1039 | reverse complement strand
TTTTGGGGGAGATGGGTCGATGACAGAGGGGTGTCTTAGCGTAGTTATAGTGTGATAGTGGGGGGCGAATTGCTAGCGAAAAACCCAAATGAATGAGTTGAAATAACATTTTTAACTAGAAATCTCGGAAAAAATATTTTTAGGGGAGAGATAGTGCGATGGCAGTCGGCTGTCATAGAGTAGTTATAGTGTGATAGTTTGGGGGCGTATTGCTTACAAAAAACCCGAGTGGATGACTTGAAAATTAAATTTATAACGAGAAATGGCTGAAAAGTGTTTTGGGGGAGAAGGGTGGATGACAGAAGGATGTCTTAGCTTAGTTATAGTGTGATAGTGGGTGGCGAATTGCTAGCGAAAAACCCAAATGAATGAGTTGAAATAAAATTTTAACTAGAAATGGCTGAAAAGTGTTTTGGGGGAGATGGTTCAATGACAGAGGGGTGTCTTACCGTAGTTATAGTGTGATAGTGGGGGGTTAATTCCTAGCAAAAAACCCAAATGAATGAGTTGAAATAACATTTTTAACTAGAAATCTCTGAAAAAATATTTCTGGGGGGAGATAGTGTGATGGCAGCCGGCTGTCATAGAGTAGTTCTAGTGTGATAGTTTGGGGGCGTATTGCTTACAAAAAACCCGAGTGGATGACTTGAAAATAAAATTTTTAACGAGAAATGGCTGAAAAGTGTTTTGGGGGAGATGGGTTGATGGCAGAAGGATGTCTTAGCGTAGTTATAGTGTGATAGTGGGGGGTGAATTGCTTGTGAAAAAACCCAAATGAATGAATTGAAATAAAATTTTTAACTAGAAGTGGCTGAAAAGTGTTTTGGGGGAGATGGCTCGATGACAGACGGGTGTCTTAGCGTAGTTATAGTGTGATAGTGGGGGGTGAAGTGCTAGCGAAAAACAAATGAATGAGTTGAAATAACATTTTTAACTAGAAATCTCTGAAAAAATATTTTTGGGGGGAGATAGTGCGATGGCAGCCGGCTGTCATAGAGTAGTTATAGTGTGATAGTTTGGGGGCGTATTGCTTACAAAAAACCCGAGTGGATGACTTGAAAATAAGATTTTTAACGAGAAATGGCTGAAAAGTGTTTTGAGGGAGATGGGTTGATGGTAGAAGGATATCTTAGCGTAGCTATAGTGTGATAGTGGGGGGCGAATTGCTAGCGAAAAACTCAAATGAATGACTTGAAATAAAATGTTTAACTAAAAATGGCTGAAAAGTGTTTTGGGGGAGATGGGTCGATGACAGACGGGTGTCTTAGCGTAGTTATAGTGTGATAGTGGGGGGGCAAATTGCTAGCGAAAAACCCAAATGAATGAGTTGAAATAACATTTTTAACCTGAAATCTCTGAAAAAATATTTTTTGGGGGGAGATAGTGCGATGGCAGCCGGCTGTCATGGAGTAGTTATAGTGTGATAGTTTGGGGGCGTATTGCTTACAAAAAACCCAAGTGGATGACTTGAAAATAAAATTTTTAACGAGAAATGGCTGAAAAGTGTTTTGGGGGAGATGGGTTGATGGCAGAAGGATGTCTTAGCATAGTTATAATGTGATAATGGGGGGCGAATTGCTAGCGAAAAACCCAATTGAATGAGTTGAAATAAAATTTTTAACTAGAAATGGCTGAAAAGTTTTTTTGGGGAGATGGTTTGATGACAGAGGGGTGTCTTAGCGTAGTTATAGTGTGATATTGGGGGGCGAATTGCTAGCGAAAAACTCAAATGAATGATTTGAAATAACATTTTTAACTAGAAATCTCTGAAAAAATATTTTTGGGGGGAGATAGTGCGATGGCAGCAACTTTTTAGTATACTATAACGTTAAACTCTATTTTAAATTGACAACACTGTTCAAACTCCCCTTGTGTATTATTATACAGAGCACATCAAAGAAGTAAAGCTAGGTCAACTCATAAGCCCATTTTATCATCGTTAACCATTTCCATAGATTGATAATGTTCCAAATTTATAATAAATAAGCTATGAGTTAACAACCCCGAGGGGTTACCTTAACTAATAATCATCAATTCGCAAATGCTATACCCTTTTTTTCTCCACCTTCATACGATCCAATTTGCAAAAAATCCAATTTGCAAATGTTATCTAGCTCTGTTTTTTCCCTATTATTCAATTAATATCGTTCGTATAGTCCAATTCGCAAATGCTAAACCCTTTTTTTCTCCACCTTCATAGGATCCAATTCGCAAATACTATCTACCGACACATTCATAACAAACTATTCTTGAATAAAGGCAAGTGTCCAAAAAATCAGAAACCACTCTTGATAGCACATACTTCAAAGAAATGGAACAGTGGATAATGCATGGGTGATAGACAGCTTTTCCTACAAAATCATTCCTAAATACGCAATTTGACAATTTCTAGTTTTCGATTTAAAAAAAACAAACAATTATACTCTCAAAACGTGTTTGACCACTTTATAGGTTTGCTCGCTTTTTGCAATGTGCACGTCAAACTGCCCTCTATAGAACGTGGTTCCTATAGCTTCTATGGAATAGCATGGTAATTCCTATACGTCTCGTAGAAGTATAAGGCCATGTGAGGGGGGTACTCACTCTCTTTGAAAAGGTGTATAGCTTCCATAGAAATGTTTTCCTATAGCTTCAAGCAAATAGCATGGTAATTCCTATACGTCTCGTAGAAGTATAAGGCCATGTGAGGGGGTCCTCACTCTCTTTGAAAAGGTGTATAGCTTCCATAGAAATTTTTTCCTTATAGCTTCAAGCAAATAGCCTGGTAATTCCTATAGCCTACGTCTCGTAGAATAGCATGTGGATTCCTGTCCGTCTTGTAGAAGTATAATGTACTACTCTACTGGTGTTAGTTGCCTTCCAATCACTTTCAACTACTAAAAAGGGCACAAGCCACTCCAATTTCCAATCGACGGAGCCCTTTTTGAAGTTTCTACGACAACTCCTTCGATAGGAAGTGCCCTGGTCTAAGACCAAGAACCAAAAAAAAAAAAAAATGATAATACATTGTGCCAACATCGTTCTTTACTTAGGCAGCGCTATTGCGCTGCCTATGATATTAAATATTTCTAATTGACATTAACTGTGTTTTGCAATAAAGTCTTTAGTCCTACTTTCAGGAGACCGAGCTACTAAGGCTTTATAGTAAGCCGAATCTTCCATTCATGTCTAGACGTTATCTTTCAACACTGCAGGAGGTTCTACTCATGTTTCTATACGTGTATACACGTAATGAAAAAGTCTTAAGGCCATTCGGCTGACTGTTGCTAGATTTTCAGACTCTCTTATCGGTAAATTTGAATTTTGATTGAACTGGTATTTTTATCAAATGAGCAATATTTTGTACACAGGGATAATTTTTAGAGGGGTAACCGTCTAGGAAGGGAATCATCCGGGAGGGGCATTAGCCAGAAAAGTGTTAATGCACAAGCAACGAATTCAAAGTTTTTGTGTGGGGGAGCGGGGAATTATTTGGACACTATAAATACATTAACAACTTAGAGATTTTTGTTGAAAGTCAAATTCAAAACCATGGTTTTTCTCTGGGTTTACCGGTGACAGTCGTTCTAAGATTTTTAACTATGTTTGGAATATAGAGTGGGGGATTAGCTGGGACACCATAAATATATAAAAATGTCAAATGGATGGTAAGTTTGAGGGAAACCAGGAGCGTAGTTTGGTATGGGGCAGGGGAGGCGAACAACAGTCCCTCCCAGAGCTTGATCTGCCTCCCCTCGGACCCCAGTTTGCCTCCCTGCTGAAATTTAGTTTTTTTCTAAAATCTTGTCAAAAATAAAATAAACCTGCAAAATTCAAGCATCAACAGAAACAGATCAGTTTGTTAGTACCTATTTACCTTTACAGTACTATAAGTTACCTTTATATGGTACTAGTAGCTTTATAGTACTTTTAAGTAACTAAATTGTGCCTTTATGATACCACACGGCTTGTATTTTTATTTTTTACTGTCATTTTCACTTGGTTTGGGAAAATTGGCTTCAACTTTGCCCCTCTCCCCAGTATTTTGACAAAATTACGCCCCTGACGGAAACCTACCGGGGTCTTAGCCTAACCTCAATTTTGATGACAAGGGCCGCAAAGAAATTGAATAATATTTGAAGAATATACGGGCAACTAGCTGAAAACTGTACATAAATAAACGACTAAAATAAATTGTCATTGACAATCAAATTTTGAAAGTGTGTATTCTTGTGGATTTATCTAGGACAATCGTTCTAAGAAATTGAATTATATTTGAAGAATATACGGGCAACTAGCCGAAAAGTATACGTATGAACGACTAAAAGTATGAAAAACTAAAACAAAAGGAAACTCGGGTAATTTTGAATAAATATCTGACATGGATAGGATAATTTGAATGCAAAAGACAGCTAAGAAACGTATATTGATACGCAATACATAGTAGTAACATCAGGGAGCCGAAGAAAAATTCCGGTAGAAACATGATTACAATATTTACACAGCTTCTGTAATTATACCTTTGGAGACCCCCCCCACAGCCCTCAGGGAAAGGACTGTAAGTTAGGCTTGAAACAGAGAGCTTGAACACAAGAAGTCATCCAACCCAAAACGAATAATTATCTTTTTGATTTACCATTTCGAGCCCTACCTCCATGGTTAAGTTCCTAGACCTTGTGTCCAGAAGACGGGGCGGTGAATATAGGAGGGAAGGGGGCTCGGTTAAGAGACAAAATAGCACTTCTTGTGTGAGGACCAGTAATGTATCCCGGGAAGGTATTGCCAAGATACTATTTCCACCTTTTTTGGGAGGAGGGCTTAAAAGACTTCATATCTATCAAAATTCTGACAAATCAACCTTTTGCGTTTAGTTGCCGATCTTTCAATTGTGAATTTACAATATAATGAGCATAAACAATTAGGAGTTTGAGCTACAAAACTCCGTATTCAACAACCTTTTTTGGCCCGTCGGGAGCTCCTCGCAATCCAGATTTCTCCCTGATGCTATTATTTTCAGTCCAAAGAAACCATCACTCTAAGTAGATGCAGCATTTTCAGCTGATTTCACGCAGGGGCAATACGCAAATGGTTCGGTGAGGCTGATCTTCCCTGGGAAACATATTTCTCCTTCAGACCATCACGGTGGACCACTCTTCAAGTTGAGCCGTCTCCCGTTCCTTTTTCTGTCCATATTTAGCCCTTCAAATATCTTAGAATTTAATTAAGTAACAACTTAGTGACTCAACAGATATAAATGATTGTAATAAACAAACAATAGCATCGATTCGAGTTCAATAAATCGAATCCAATTTATGCTCGTAGTTCGTAGTTGAAAATTTAATAGTGCTATACAAAGTGCACAATATCACAGTAACTTGTCTTTCACTTGCCTAAGTTCACTTAATACTAAGTAAAAAATAAAAAATATTAAAGAAAACATATATGTAATGCCTAAAAATGACATAACTTTGACCTAATTGCTTCAATAAGACACTGAAATATAGTTACATTTTCTCGGCTAGTCTGTCAATCAAGGCGGCTACAGCGCAAAAATTCCAAAGCGGCAAGATCAGTCAAATGATAATTCCTTTGATCGGATTTTCATTATTTTTCCAGCAGGTAGACTAGAGTATTTTTAGGGACTGACCTTTCCTGTACTTAAATTAGACGATTCTGGTCCGATTAATAGAAAAAACAGAATTTATACTTCCTGATGATGTAAGTCTCATCAAAACTGAATATCTCTATATCAGGCAGAAGTTGAAAGAAATTAAATGGTTTTTCTAAGATGTCTGGGAAATGTGGTGTCGGCTTTTAGTTTTCTCTCGTTTATTTAAATCTACTATCTGAGTTCTACAAGTTATATCAAGGCCGCCAACATAATTCTAAATAGTTTGACCACACAAACTAAAAACGTTTATAATGGGCGAGATGGGGCAAGTCTTTATCGTACCACATCCCCTTAACAGATTCTCTCCTGTTAAGTGCAAAAAGGTGCTTTGCTGTTGTATTTTTGTCAGGAGTCAGGAGGATTACCAATGACCCCCATATTAAATGCTACAAGTTTTTTTCTCTTCTTTTTTTAAATAATATTCTTCCGTGTCCTAATTTTATTTACTTTTTTTACTCGATGTGGCACTTTAATTCATTATTATTATTTTTTTTAATTGTAATTTACGAATGAAAACATTATTTTTCATACCATGCCAAATGTCGATGTTTGTTAGTTTTGTTGCTATTTTACTTTTAAGCGCTTATTAAAATCTAAATAGATTTTAGTATGAAAGGGAAAAATTTGCTTCCATGAGCATTGCCAATTTTAGATGATTCAAGAATGGTAGCTATTATCTAAATTAGTCTTAATTGTAAAATACTTTTTTGAAAAAAGATTTATCGGATAAGAAAAAAGAGAAAAAAAGATAGCATTATATGGTAGCCTCAGTATGTCACGCAAATGCTTCCATCCAATTGGGGTTGCAAAGAAACAATAGGTCGCGAGCGTAAGTAGTAAAGTTTTTTTATGTATGGATGTCATGAATTTTCTATTCGTTTGCCAGTAAAATCAGAGCACAGAAGTCTTTTTTAGCTAGTCTGGGTTTAAAAAAGTTGTCCTAAGCCAGAAATTTGGATGTGTTGACGAATAAATTTTTTTACACTTAGAAGATATATTAAAGGATAGTGAAACTTATCCTTTAGGGTTTACGCATTTGGCAAACTGAAATGGTTAGTGCTATCTTAAAATTCTACATTATCGTTATTCTAATCATGATTTTATTTCATTTTAATTTTACTATGCATCAGTGATTGTGGTGTAATTTAAAAAAAGCCTGCTTCAACGGAATTCTTAAGAAAGTTAGGCTTTTGCCTAAGGGTTTGTTTCAATAGATTAGGTAAACAAGCGCTTTGCGGACAAACTTTCTTTGACATTTTAAAGAAAGTAGTTGATCCATGTGAATGATACATTGAAGAAGAAAAAACAGCTCAAATGGAAAATACCTAAATCTCTAAGCAATCTTATTTACCGAGCTCAAGTACATACCTTTAAAATATCAAATAATATTTCTTTGGAAAACGATTGTTTAACCTCTAGACTCAGGAAACACCATCTACATAAGTATTTCCACAGATCAAAGTGTAATAAAATAGTAGCCAGAAAAATGCCTTATTTATAGGACCAGATTTAAAGCTTTGACGCTTCTAGGCCCAAGCGTGTTTGCCACTGCGTTTTGCAAGATTTTCAGAAAAATCCCTGAAAATTTGGGGATAGTGGAAGTACTAAACAGAATGCAACTGATAAGCCAAAAGTAATAAAAAGGACAGGTGATACCGAACTCTCAGCTGCCATTCATGGGAGACATCTTATAGTTTAAGTGGACACGGAATTCATGCGCTATTTTCAAATCATTTTTCTTTGACTAGGCAGCGGGGTGGCTGAGTGCACCTGGCACTTTGACTATATATCATATCAGTCCAATTTCTGTTGGGATAAAAATCCTAGTGATGATTTATTGCGCCCCTGGCATTGTGCGCCCCTAGGCCCGGGCCTAGTGGGCCTATTGGTAAATCAGCACCTGCTCATTTAATTTAGTTAACTTATAATTTTGCACGTAATAAGTTTTTTGGAAAACATTTTTTCCAATTCTTTTTCGTTGGCAGAGAAAATGATCTAAATTTTCAGTTACTGAGTTTGAAAATTAATATTTTAAATTTTTGTAATCAAGGTGTTGTTTTTGCCTAATTTGTATCCAAGGCTGGCCAATGGTCCTTTCCAGGGCCATTTAACACAAGTAGTGACCCTATTCAGTTTGAGCAGGTCCATAGAGGGTATGCCTGAAGCTGCTAGCCCCTCAAGACGTACGTAATATTGACTATTGATCTATTATGCACACCTGGTGGTTACGTAATACTATAGAGGGTGTTGTTGTTTACCTATGCATATTTATTGAGGATGACGTAAGTTCGCTTGTTAACGACACTTGTTTTGATAGAGCCTACGCAAGATTTGGTCCATTTACCTCAGTATTAGAAAAGAGTTCAGGTTCTTCTAATGATTGTCTTTTAATATAAATCTTTAATATAAACTTCATTAATCAGATATTTTAAATAATTCTATATGGTCTAGTGGTTAGGATAGCTGGCTCTCACCTAGTTGGCCCGAGTGTGATTCCCGGTATGGGAATCATATTTCCTGTAATGATTCCTAATTTTTTCCTATGATGATTTCTTAAGGAAAATTCAGCATCTATATAATGACTCTTTATAATACTCTAATGGGGGGGGTTTTCCTTTGAAAACGTTCAACAGCGGAGTTTGGTTAGTTAAGGCTAATTCTAATTGGAGGGTTTTCAAAACGACTAATTCTTATATCTTTTTTGAGAATTTCCGATTAATTTATCCAATGGGAAATTTAGTTGAGCTCTTGGTTAGTGGTCCGCGAGTGGCTTACATGAGTGGAGGCTGAACATCTAGAGTGGGGAGCTTAATCTAGGAGTACATGTAGGGAGCTTATATTGATGGCCATACTGACTCGAAATCAGATTGATGAGTTTCAGTTTCCCTTAGGAGCGAGTGGAGCCACAAGGACTAACAAGCTTGAGAAATATCAACACAAGAGAATAAAATAAAATAATAATGCGTTTATTGTTACTTACATAGTAGTCGCAGAGTTTTTGGTTGTATCAACAAGTTAGCAACACAGGTCTCTAGTACAAATCGTAACTGAGACGAAATAATCAAAGTTTATACACTGCAAAAGTTTATTACAACACAATCATGGTAAAAGACTGATCAAAAAAAAACTCATAGAATGCTCCTGTAAGACTGGTGTAAGACTCAAACTGAACTCAAACTAAGACTGTAGAAGACTCCAAATAGACTGGCGCAAAATTGTTAAGTTCTAACTATCTACTCTTCCTAATATCGCCAGAGGTTACATTTAGGCGTTGCTAAAAGTATATTTTTTCAGTCCTTATTGGCTGCACTATTTGTCCTACATTTCTATTGGACTGGCTTGCACCAATGAGCTACTTGGGTTTAATTAAGTTTATGACTTTTAAGATGTCACTCTGGAATTTTTCTAGCAACTAAAAATTCTACACTGCAATATTTTGCTAGCAGGTGTCGCTTAATTTATGACTTTTAAGCTATCACTTTGGAATTTTTTCGAACGATCAGAGTTTTATATTGTAACATTTTCCCAGCAGGGTGTCGCTTAATTTTCAGAAGACTTATATTTTATTTCTTTGAAAGTTGGTAAAAGATAATACAATTTAATTGCACTAAGATACCTGGTTTTAAACTTAGTCTCCAGAACAATGCAATTAGCTTAAGCAAATATATTTTGCATCTCGAGTGACTACTTTTTTTGTATTGTAAATCTTACTCTCTTGACAGTTTGGTATTTTCGAGCGCTTATTATTCGAACACAGGTGTTAGTCACCTGTCGTATAAGATTTGGTCAAGCTAATATTTATTGGATATTTTGGAGACGGGGAGTCGGATTTACTTGTTACATTTTCTGTGGGAAAGATTTTTTGTTTAATTAACTACATTTATTTCAGTATTTTAAATTGAACGTTTGATATTTGTTTGATTTGTAGGTTACTTGAATTTTGATGTATATTTCGAAACTTGAATTTTCGGATTCACATCCTTGGGTGATGTTACTTTACTGGGGTAACTTAAATTGGGGAATTTTGATGTATATTTACTTTACTGGGGTAACTTTAATTGGGGAATTTTGATGTATATTTTTTTGAGAATCTATCCCATTACATATCATCCATCCCATCTTTAACGATGTCCTCATCGTTGTATGCTCTCCCCACACTTTCAAATTTGATTTTTATTTTTTTTTTTCAAAAGAATTTATTTTGTACTAATTACTTGAATTAGTACTTTGATAATATTCATATATTTTTTTTTATACCTGATTGCTCTACTAGACTATACATGTAACAACATCACTTTTAAAGTTTATGGCCTACTCACTCGATTTGGCGAAGGGGCCAAAGAGTTTCTACATTAGGTTATGTGATTATATAGTAATTATTATTTCCTCCACCTAACACTAAGTTTACCTTCACCTGATACGATTATCTTATCACTGAAAATGGTACATTTTGTCTTTCTAATACTCGACTATACTTTCACCTGACGCTATAATGACACGATTAAATTTTTATTCCTTCACCTGATATGCTAATACTTCTACTTGGTTTTAATTAATCTAAGTTCGGCACTAATAATTGCTTTATTACTTAACGTGGTACATGTTTGCTACTTCTAATGCTAATTTATACTTCCACCTGACGTTACATAGGTACGATTATATTATTATTCCTTCACCTAATATTAAAATTCCTTCACCTGATGTTCTAATACTCCTATATGGCTCCAACTAGTTACGTTCCGCTTTTGTAATTATTTCGTTATTTAACGTGATACATATTTGCTACTTCTAATGCTAGTTTATACTTCCACCTGACGCTATGTTGGTATGATAGGTATTTGACTTCAACAACATCTAACTACGTCTAAAACATCTAACTACATCTAAATTTCTAACACACTAAAATTAAAATAATTTGCAAGAAAAAACTTGACACATTAACTGATTTTAATATTAATGTCTGATTGCAACACTGAGCTTATGTAATTTACACTGATTTTCATTTGTTTTATGAAAAGCTCTTTATGTTCATTAAAGTTATTAGCTAGATACATAAGATTTCACACTTACTTCATCATTCTACGTGTCTATATTACTCACATACGTTTTCACTCT
>JAQQPU010027983.1:0-10766 GCA_029168905.1 Artemia sp. Kazakhstan ARC1039 | reverse complement strand
TTTTATTTCTTGTTTATGAGGATTTATACACCCTGGATGGCTTCTAACAAAAGAAGATCATTGATGAAAGATTACGTTTTAATGAAACATGGACAAATTGATATTGTGTCTTTAAAACTAATGACATAAACAATGAAAATAATGACAGGTATTTGAATTTTTGTTCATGTCACCCAATTTCAGTAAAAAAGGGAACTGTCATATCATTGGTTGATAGGGTTTTCAAATTTTGTTTCCTGGAATATATTGATAGTAAATTATTGTATTTGAGGGACATTTCATGTTGCAAGGGGTGTCCTGTAAAACTTGTAAGTGAAATACCGGCAATAAAGAAAAGGCATATTAAGCATGAAAAAGGTAATAAAGACAAAGGTTCTCAACTTTTGGACCCTAAAATTTCCAATGGATATGTTTCATTATCCTACATACCAATTCTTGGGAGAAAATTAAACGGAATTTTTTGAAACATATTATTGCAACTTGTTTTAAATCAATCAGGCCAATGAGTAAATTTCTAAATTCTGGAAAAGATATGACACGTAATAGTTTGGCAAGTGGAGTATATAGTATTCCTTGCTCTTGTGGAAAATATTACATTGGTCAAATGCACTAACAATTTGTGGAACGCTTTATTGAGCACCAGAATTCAATAGATAATGCTCTAAAATTTACAAAACCTCCCAAAAGTTTTACTTCAGCTTTAGAAGAACATATCTTTTATAACATGGACCATTTTGTACAGTTCAAGGAAGCAACAACCATTTCCAATGATAAAGGTTTCACTCAATGGGCTGTTGAAGCATTAGAAATAATGAGCATATTTTCACACGTTTATCAATTAATAGAGATACTGATAATATAAATATTGAACCTATTTATGATATCATTTAAAAAAATAAACCCACTTTCAAAAATAAAGTCTTGCAAAATATCCAGGGGATTAGTTCAAGTAACAAGCCTAAACGTCTAGCAGCATCAAAAGCTTTGCATAAAATTATGTCGCAATAATGTATTCTAGTTCATTTGTTATTTTAAACTTCTAATCCAGTTACTTTTGTGGTTTCATGAAGGTGGCTGCCAATCGTAAATGTAAGTAATTGTATATTATATATTATATGTTAGTCTATTTTAGATATATATATATATATATATATATATATATATTCTTTAGTTTTAGTTTCTAGTTTTTTTTTTCTATACTGAAGACACATTGTCGTATACAGGCAAAATATTCTTTGATTCTCTTTGTTTTCATTTATTGGCCGACCCGTTTGTTGTCTCTACATGCATTTTTTGTTAAACAAAAAATTATATACTAAATGTATTAAGATGTTATGTATTTGAAGCGAAAGTATCATTATTTATGAAGTATATCAATGAAAGAAAGCTCAAATTGAAAAATTTTTGGAAAACTTTCCAAATTGAAAGAAAGCAAGAGAAGAAATATAAATTCTATTTTGAAAAAATTTTATTTAGCAAAATACTAAAATGAAAAGGGCATTAATGCAATTTCAAACTGAGTTTGAAAATTGGTTTGCTGATCTCAAGAAGATCTCACTTATGATGGATATTTTTGAACACCCCTTAGTAGTGGATATCAATAATTTACCAAGGGATTTCCAAATCAACATGATAAATTTGCAAAGTGACACCACATTTAAAATAATTTTTAAGGAAAAATGAACTGGGTGGATTTCTATGAAAGTTTGCCCTCTGAAAACTACAAGGAGTTTAAAGCGTATGCTCAGGAAATAATTTCTGTTTGGTAGTACATATATTTGTGAGCTGTTGGTAGTACATATATATTGTGAGTTTAAAATGTTTGCTCAGGAAATAATTACTGTTTGGTAGTACATATATTTGTGAGCTTTTGGTAGTACATATATACTGTGAGTCTAAAATATTTGCTCAGGATATAGCTACTGTTTCGTAGTACATATATTTGCGAGCAAACTTTCAATTCTGAATTATTGAAAAAACAAACACTGTTCTTGGTTATCGGATATATATTTAGATGCAATACTACACGTCTCCACTACAAAAATGTATGCTAATGTAAAAAAAATTGCAAGTTGAATTCAACAGCAAAAGGATAAATGTCATAAAAATATACATTAAGCATTTTATTTCTAAACCTAAAATATTTGCATAAAAATATTTTAGATATACTCTAATCATTATAGTATACCTACAATACTACATTTAGACCCCGGCGCCGCGCCGATGAGTGAAGACCGGTGGCGGTGGGGCAAAAATAGAGCGCCGCGTTGTGCCGCCTGTAAGATGTCGGCGGCGCGATCAATGTTGACCGCAAATATTAATGTTTTTATCAGCCTTTTTCAAATCCCAGCTTAAATTTACAACAGATTCAAGCCTATTCATGAGTTCAAAAAATCACAAGTCGCTGACTGAAAACTGGTCTTCCTCGTTATTCATCAAGAAAAGTAGAAATCTGGTGGAAACGAAATGGCTGTGACGTTTCAGAACCCTTGCATTATACGAGTAGTTGAAGTATCTATTAGCTATGTATTCTTAACATAAATAATTATCAAAATTAGTAGTTTTTTTCATCGAGCATTACTGCATACAAAAGTTCAAATACCGTATCACAAAATTCGTCAGTTATCTGGGTAAAAACTTTGAATATAGCTTTGAACTTAGAAGCTTAATTTTTTCATAATGCCCTTTGTGTATACCTTTTTTGTCACCTTTAAAACAGTTGAAATGGGCGACTTTGATATTGATTGTTGTTTTTTTTTTGCTCTTTTGAATTCCTAAAAAGCCTTCTTGTATTAAAAACTGGTGTTTAATAACAATTTAAAAAAATGCATTTTTTTTTTGGCTTCTTTATAGAATATATGTCATGTAGGCTAAGGCTGAACTGCTGCTTTTTTATTGGTTTTGGCTGCTCTTTTGGATATTACTAATTTTTTCTTTTGGGGATTCATTCCAAATTATAAACTGATAAACACCTAATATCAGTCAAACTATAAACTGCATCTAAAAGGAGTAAATTTATCAAATTGAAAAATACACGATGAACACTTTACATGAGAACATTTCAATTACAATGAAACAAAAAACACTTAATGGTTTATTCGGTATGAAGAAAAATGAAGTGCCAGCTATCTTCTTAGGTAAAAAATGAAAAACTCATCCGTTTTAAATGTAACTAAATGAAATAATATGCAGACTGAAGTAGCTCCAGGAAGATGTTGGGATTTTCATCCTAGTTCGTCACTTTTAATCCAAGCAAAATGTTAGGACACTTAGTATCAGTTATTGAGTTTAAGCTTTGATTTCCAAATGCTCACAAAAATTACCAAATTTAAGAAAGTTGCAACAATAAGTCACATGTGGTCAAAATACTCAAAGACTCCTCTTTGATCCCCACCCAGGCTCAAAGATTCTGCTATGGTCATTTCCATGGAAATCTCCAAAGAGTTTCTATTTAAAATAGCTTTCAAGCGTAGTTAGGGGTAATTAGCCTTTTCTGCTTTTCTTCAAAGCTTTGAAAAAAGTGTTATAATATTCCAAATGTTACATTTGTTATATTTGTGCATATTTTTGGTAATCATTTGTGGGGTGATCGAATTTTTAAACCACTGTAGATACATAAAAACGTTGCAACATCTTGTACCCTGAGGTCATAAAACTGTAAAAGACTCCTCCCTGAACCTCCCAAATTGAAAGTTTTTTTTATGACCTGGCCTTTTAATGTAACTTGGGCACTGGACAAAGGGCGCCATTGTCACTCGAGCGCAACGTTAGGTGGGGATGTCGATATCGCTTTCGTCACACCAATTCGTTTTAGTGTGAATCTGCTTGGTGCTTATGAATGAATGTTTTCAAAGTAACCCGTTTCATCAATAAGAAAAAAAACGGGTTGGACGCAGATGTCCCTTTCCCATTGGACAACAAAACATGCAAGTGCTGTATCAAGTATAACTCACGAAAATCTTGTTAATTTTTGTCAACTTTTCAACTTTTTTGGCATCCCTGCTTTCAATAAAAAAAATCGAAGTACTATCACCTAAATATAATAAATCCCTATGCCCCCCCTTCTGGATACCATCTTGATAGGATACTGTCTCTGCTTTAAATAAAAAGAATAATTAACTTATTGGCACCCCTGCTTTCAAAAAAAAATCGAGGTATTATCATTTAAATGTGATAGCTCACTACCCCTCCCAACCCCTCCGGATACCACCTTAATAGGATGCCGTCTCTGCTTTAAATTAAAAAAAAATAACTTTTTGGGATCCCTGCTTTCAACAAAAACAAATTAGAGATACTATCATTTAAATGTAATGCCTCCCTACCCCCCCCCCCTCTGGATACCACCTTGATAGGATACCGTCTCAGCTTTAATTAGAAAAATAAGAAAAATAATTTACTTAATAATTAACTAGGTCACTATATGGTTCAAATAAACACGCAAAATAACGTTAAACAGCTTAGTGTTCCTTAAAAAAAAATTGAGGGTATGAGTAAAGGGGTACAAAGATAACAACAAAAACGTCGAAATTATACAGATATACCTAAGATTATTGAAAAACTGAGTCATAGATTTGCCGTGGCATTGAATAAGATCCAAAGGACCTAATTAAAAGGGAGCACACACAAAAGCCGAATTAGGCCAGTAGCCTATGAGAAATCGCAAAATAACCAAGACAATGAACAAGTCCTAATGGGGGGCTCTGGGTCAATCAAAATATTTCAATGGTTTCCCAGGGACTGTCTCCACTTTAGATGAAAAAAATAATTATCTTTTTGGCATCCCTGCTTTCAATGAAAAAAATGAGGCATTATCATTTAAAAACGATAGCCCTCTATCCCCCCCTCTAGGCAATAATTTACAATTTATTTATGAAGTATATTTTTGGGGTAATTTCCGGTTCAATGTTTAATTCCCCAACCTTGTACATAGCATAGTCTATAGCTAAATTTTCTCTCAATAGATGGGTTTTTTGTTTGTTTGTTTGTTGTTTTTTTTTTTGGGGGGGGGGGGGTAAAAATGTTTCAGAAAGAAGAATGTATTTTCTATTAGATGTTCAACAATTCAGTATTAAACATTAAGAAAATCTTATCTAAAAACAGCAAAAAAAAATCTGCAAATTTACAATTCAGCTGTAGAAACAACCTGTTGGCTGTCAATTTCAAAATCCAACTGAAGGCTGAAGCTGTATAGTAGTGAATGCGTTCTATATTTCTATTCAACTTGAAAATAAAATTCTTGACTACGAATGATGTAAGAAATAGCGATTGGGAAATTGCATTCGAAATGACTTAAACTCATTTCATAAAGACGATACTTTTTTGTCAACATATGAAGAACTGTGTATATTGCAATATTTGCAATTGCATACTACATCTGTCTGGTTCTTATGCAAAGTAGCAAAAGAGACGAAAATTAATGAACAAGTGAGTAGTGAAGAATTATGGTATGCAAAGTAATATTTGGCAGGGAAAGTCACTGGTGATAAATCGCTAGGGGGGCACCGTGATTGCGTGATTTTTGAGGACTGTAGGAAAAAAAAATTTTTTCGGGTTGACGCATAGATTTTTAGGGAAATACCCGAAAATTCGGGGATAGTGCAAGCCCTGCTTGAGTTCTAATCAGGCGAATCGAAATGCTAAGCCACACGAGAAGGAAAAGCTCCAACTTTGCGGTTGAGGCAATAAAGAATTGCCGCAAAATTAATTTGAAGTCAACCGAACGCCGCCGCCTCTGCCGGTGGCGGCGTGCCTTCGGCACGCCGGTGGTATTACGACACTTCGGCGGCGTTCGACCGGGTCTCTCGTCGGCGGCGTTCGGTCGATCCGCCGGCGTGGCGCCGGGGTCTAACTACATTACAGTGTAATGCCATGTGACCTAAATACGGCCCATGTAAGAGCCCCACCTAAAATTTTGGCCCTTTTACAACAAAAGGTCACTGACCCATGGTTTCCATTATGGTGCCCCTCAAGGGTCAGTTTTATAGTTGTTCTGGAATATATAAACAATCTTTATCACATGTTTAAAAAACATGTCCTATTATGGAACATATTATTCTGTTCTCTCTTTTGAACCCTTCCCATATTTTTTATTGTGGTAACAGGATACATATTATTATATGGGGCAATGGGAAAATATTATAACATAGATCTATATGCCCCATTATAGATAACGGGGCAATGGGAACATATTAGCTAAATTTTTACCAAATCATATTATTGAGTTTCAAATAAAGTGAATATACCATTCGATGCCTTTTTTATGCTGATTACAAATATAACAATCATTTCTATTGGAAATCAGTTTTAGCCCTCCTCTATATATGTCAATTCAGGATATATATTTGCAAATATGGGGGTGGGGGTTAGGTTAGGGGGGCTGAAATTCATTTCTGATAGAAATGAATATTATATTTGTAATCAGCATAAAAAAGGCATCGAATGGAGTATTCACTTTGATCCTAACTCAATAATATGATTTGGCAAAAATTTACCACATATTATTCTGTTCTCTCTTTTGAACCCTTCCCATATTTTTTGTTGTGGCCACAGGGATAAGCTTCACAAGTCACTTAAACCAGAGAGGATTTGCTATCTTAAAGGTTATTCTGTGAGCCTCAACGTTGGCTGACCATCTCAAAGGCAAAGGGTACCATCAGTGAATTCTCCCAGGAGACTCCTTATCATTGAAACCTATTGAGAGTTTGTGATTTGATTACGAAATTTGATTGAAAAGACAGTGGAATAGTGTCAGGTTGCACCAAAGAAATTTCAAAGAGCTGTCAAATTTATAAAATGATATTTCTTTTTAAGGTGATTTTTAGCATTTTTCTACCACATATACTAGAATGTTTTTAGGGACAGAAAAGTTTAAAAAGAAAATTCTGTTCCGTTTGATAAAAAAATCAAAATTTAAACTTCCTAATGATATAAGTTTCTCTAAAACTAAATATATCAACCTTTAACACAAAACAAGAGAAGATACAAGGTTTTTCCAAGATTTCAGGGAAAGTAAAAGTTGACTTTTAGTTTTTGGGCCTTTATTCAGATTGCTTATAAAAGCTCTGCAAGTTATGGCAAGACCGCCCAATCAATACTAAATAGTTTGGTCACACAAGCTAAAAAAAAAAAATTATAATGGAGATAGGCTGATTCTTTATGGGGTAAAGTTCTACAAATCATATTATTGACTTATGCATAAAGTGAATATACCACTCGATGCCTTTTTTTATGCTGATTACGAATATAGTAATCATTTGTATAGGAAATGAATTTCAGCCCCCCCCCCCCCCACTATAAATACCAATTGAGGGTGTATATTTCTGCAACCTAACCCTGAATTGGCACATATAGGGGGGGGGGGGCTGAAATTCATTTCCGATAGAAATGATTATTATATTCGTAATCAGCATAATAAAGCATCGAATGGTGTATTCAATTTATCCCTAACTCAATAATATGATTTGGTAGAATTTTACCCTTTATGGTATCAAATCCCCCACAAGGAGGTTACCTTAATAGTTTTCTTAGCAAATTCTAGTCCAGCAACATCCTCCCAGGTAACTTGGGATTTCACATCCATGATTTCATTTTTTATCAATTCAATCAGCTTTTGGTCAATTCCTTTCAACCAAGGATCAATGTCTTCACTGAAATATTATTCTAAAGTTAAAGTAAATGTTACAAGAAGAAAAATTCGAATTCGATTTGGCTAAAATGAGTTTTCTTTTACCTCGAACCCAAAATGCAAAAGAACCCACGAACGATTTGCTAGCAACGCGGGGATGGGCTGAAAGAAATTTAGGGGGGATGTTATCAAAAACAAATTGCATAAAAACACTCGAGTAAATTTCATAATTCAGATTGCATACAGTGAGTTGGTTTTCCTAAAAGCTGACTAACTTTATACGCAGTGTGTCAAGCATCTTCTCTTTCGTCCCAACGCTAGGGGATTGAGTTTAAACTCTCAGTATTTTTTTTGTAAAGAAGAAAGGATTTTGGATTTTGTGTCTGAAAGAGGGGGGTAACTATTTTTTCTTTCGTCCTCACACAAGAATATACACTACACTTTACATTATCTGAAATGCATTATGGTTACGTTTTAAATAAATTATAATCGAAAAACTTACAGATGATTAGAATTGCTTCTTAAACATAATATTGATATTAAACAGAATATCCTGAAACCATTTTGTCTGCTAGGTAATTTAGCTATTTCGTATATACCTGAAAAGCACCACTGTTATGCGTTGTTTTGCTGCCAAATTCCGTAAAAGTATTTTTAGTCAGCATGTTTTCTTTTCATTCATTGCGTTCATTATATTAAGTTGCACAAGTCTATATCATTTAACTTGTTTTGACTAGAGACACTATTTTTTGTGCTGTGGATGTTACTCAACTCCATTTAACTCAATCCTCATTAAGATCAGCCCCATTCAATTCAACCCGCCTCAGAAAACACCTATCTTAATTCAAACACTATGAAAATGAAATATCCTGAAACCATTTTGTCTGCTAGGTAATTGTAGCACCGTTATTATGCGTACTTTGGGTTTGAAAATCCGCACGAGCCTTTCTCTTTGGAGTTTGTTCTTTTCCTTTTTAGCACTCGTTATATTTGGTTATACAGGTGTATTTCATCCAAATTATATTGGCTAGAGGCGTCAATTTTTGTGGTTTGAATTTAACATAAACCTGTACAACTCAAACCTCTCTCAACTCAATCCCGATTTAAATAACCCCCATTTTAAATCAGCGCTCTTGGAATAAATCCCAGATAATTCAAACCCCATGCAGCTCAAGCCCTATTCAATGCACATGCCGCTTAACCCTAATTTAACTCTCCTCCCATTCACCTCAACCCTTTTCAACCCAACATAACCTGTCGTGGGTTTTAAACTGAATGAGAGGGATCAGTTTCACTGGGGTTGAGTTAACCAGCCTTGAGCCAAATGGGATTTGAATAAAACAGGGTTTAAGTCAAACGGGGTCGGGATAAACAGTGGTTGACCTGCGTGGGGCTGATCTAAATTTCGATAAGTTAAGTGAGGGTTGAACCACACGATGGTTGACTGGAATGATGGCTAAGATGCATGGAGGTTGAGCCAAACGGAGCTTGAATCAAATGAGGTTGAGTTGAATGAGGATTGAGGTAAACTGGTGTAGAGTTGAATGTGGGTTGAGTTACATGGGACCCCTTTCTTGTTAAAGAAATGATTAGAAAAATAAATAAATAAAAATGCAATAATCTTATAGTATACTTCCCATATTAAAGTAAATCCACACAGCTCAGCATGATAAGGTTTTTTGTAGGCTATTCTTTTCTATATTTATACAAAAGTAACTACAAAGACCACACTAGTTTTCTAGATGGTGACCGCCATCTTTCTTGATAGCAAAACTAAGAAAACATCTCATAATTAAAAACACGGTTTCCTTGGGCGGTCTCATACAAAGTCTTAAAACGCCTATCTTGAAACGCCATTTAGTTTTATTTCTTATTTTGCTGTCGTGGTTTTGTTGAAGAAAATAACTTAGTTATGAGGCAGTATTAAATTCAAAATGAAAATAATAAGCTTTACAATTTCTTGTTTGCTTAAAGAATTATGAACAAATACTGATGTCAATAATAGTAATATCAGCAAAAATCAAGAGGCTTATAAAATAATGTATAATAATCATGCAAATCCAATTTTTGCGACTTTAAAATTGGGCTAGAAAAATACAGATTGCAAAACGATCTTTTGTAGCTTTATTGCCATCTTCATCAACTGCAGAAAATGAGGAGCTTCATTTTCAGACAAAAAAAGAGAATTTCCAAAGGAAAATGCAACAGACCATTTATATTTTCATGAAACACAACACACTTTTTTCC
This sequence comes from Artemia sp. Kazakhstan ARC1039, assembly GCA_029168905.1. NCBI lineage: Eukaryota > Metazoa > Arthropoda > Branchiopoda > Anostraca > Artemiidae > Artemia > Artemia sp. Kazakhstan ARC1039. Next base: position 895 of record JAQQPU010027983.1, on the reverse strand, counting down.
TTTGAAAGTAGAAATGAAACAGAAAAAGGAAAAAATAGAGACTTATGCTATTTTCCCTAATTTCCTATTTTCTATAAAATCATTAAATACAGCTAATATATAAAAAAAATCACCTGCGATTCCCACCGTCATCTGACAATGCTGATTTAATACGTGTAATAAAAGAGGCGTGACTGACTCCTCGGCAAACTCCTAGCGTCTTTTTGGTTCTTCCAAGGTTAGCATTTTTTTCGGAGTCGTTAATAAGTTTCTGCTGCCTAGCACTCACAAAGCCACGAGTTTGATTATGGTGTACGGGTTCATCATCTTCTAACTTTTGTTTTTGAACTGGATGAGAACTGTAAGAAAAGGTAAACCTAATGTAGACAATCATAAAAATGTATACAAAGATGTTACTTAAAGCAATTTCACAGGGAGGATTAAGGCAAAGCAGCTAATGAGTGTATATAATAATGATACTGAAAACAAATTCATGATACTGAAAACAATTTTATAAGGAGGATTAGGGCAAAGCAGCTACTCATCTTTTAACTTCCAAATAATTCTCAATTTCGCAATTATCCTACCACGCATCGTTCAGACTTTTCTTGCAAAATTTGCCCGACATCGAGAGCGGGATTCAGCACCCGTGACACTGGCCCAAAAATCTGGAACTCAATTCCAGTATCAGTTCGAGAATGCAACAACAAGTGACATTTTCTAAGACAGGTGAAGAAATATCTTATGACATACTAAGCATTTTGTTCATTAAGGTTTTCTTTTTCGTTGTTGTAAAATTTAGTTAGAAAATGGCTGTGTATTTTCGTTGGCAATATTTTCAGCGCTAAAGTATGCCACCAGGCATGTGCGCTGTTTTGTGATATTTATCTGTGTATGTATTATAAATAAAATTATT
>JAQQPU010027982.1:0-10766 GCA_029168905.1 Artemia sp. Kazakhstan ARC1039 | reverse complement strand
CCCACAATTTGGCAGTCAAAAAATCCTTTTTTCGTTTGTAGTAGTCTCCAAACTTTTTTGCAAACTTTTCCTTATGATTATAATAGTGCTTAATCTTCCTCTTTTTATCTTTTTGCTTTACTGACTCACTGGCATGATAACGAGATTTCACAGCCTGTAAATTCTTTTGCCGAAAACTTTCATCTGATGCTAATTTCTGAGACATGCGCATGTATGCTTTAGTAAGATTTCGTTCCTTTGCCAACTTATCCTCCTGAAATTTTTTCTTAATATCCTCCTTTCTTGTCTCTCTTTTTTTTTGTAGTACCTCCTTCCTTCTTCTCTTTTTTGCTCCACATTCTCCACATACCTACTTTTTTTCTTTTGCCTTAGTAGTTTGGCTTTACCTGGCATTTTTAGAAATACCTGTTAAAACTTCCTAGCCTATGTCAAAACTATTCAGAAACTTAGTTTCAAAAGTAGGCTACCTCTAAACCTTCTCTCTCAAGAGAGAGGTTTGTATTCCAGATTATTTGAGAAAAAACGTGTTTTCAACTTTTAGTGTTGGCCTTGTCAGATACTGAGCTTCAGAAGTCCTTCTAAATCTTCTCTTTGAAGAGAGAGCTGTAACAGATTATTTGGGAAAAGACCTGTTATTTCATTTGTATATTCCTTTGTAAGTATCACAACAAAAGAACAGTTCTTGTGTTAGTCTAGCCTAAACTTAGCTTCAAGACTATTGTCTTCTCAAAGTGTTCTCTCTGGGAGCTTTGTCTTCAGGATTTGCAGTCAGAACTCTGTCCACACTGATATGTTTTGTTTTTTGTCTAACAAACCTAGATGGCGTTAAGTTTGTGCAATCAGACGCTTATTATTTTGTAAGTATTATTTGAAAGAAACTACGTTTTCTAAAGAGTTAAAGAGGCTGAGTTACAAGGTCGAACCTTAAAACGTACAAACTTTAAATTCAATATAAACTCAACGCCTCGCTCTTTACGCTAAAGTTTTTATTGTTTAAAAAAAAGAGTTGTGAGAAAGTCAAACTTTAGCGTAAAGAGCGAGGCGTTGAGGACGGCATAGCCCCTTTCATATACAGAAGTGGGGGTTTGGGGGGTGGCAGCCCCCCAACTGCACCTCCTAATCCCTGTACGTTTTAAGGTTCGAACTTGTGACTCAGCCTCTTTAACAGCCCCCCAACTGTGCCTCCTAATCCCTGTACGTTTTAAGGGTCGACCTTGTAACTCAGCCTCTTTAACTCTTTAGAAAACGTAATTTTTTTCAAATAATTTAAAAAAGAAACTGAGTTTCTTTTTAAAGTTTAAATTCAGTATATAAAAAATTTGCTCTGACAGTGAATCGTACCCGGGTTTTCCGCCTGACAGTCTGGAGTATCAATCGCTGGACTAAACAGACACAATTGTAATTGTTTTTTAGTAAATGGAAGCTATTTTCGACGCAAGCAAATTCCCACGAAACTTGATATTTGGTTTTTGGAAAAAAGGGAAGGAGTGATGAGATTGAGCTGAAATTTCGAGGATAAGCTCCCAGGCCCCAGGAAAGCTTATCCTCTAAATTTCAGCCCGATCAGATAACGTTAAAGGGGGGTTGTGGTGGGAAAAATTAACATGGGCTAATATAGGAAAACAAGGTTTTTCGTAAATGTAAATTCGGGGGATAATTTTTTCGGTCTGAAAATATCAAAAGGCCCTAACAGGTCGAATTCTGCTTCGAATGAGTCCTCATTCAACCGGATCCGTTGCCAACTGTGGCCTGTAGGCGTGAATAAGAAAAAAAAAGAAATGATGATGATGAATTTTAAGTGGCTATATTTGGTTTTTTGAAAACAGCGAAGGAGTGATCGGATTGAGCTGAAATTTCGAGGATAAGCTCCCGGGCCCTAGGAAAACTTAACCTCTAAATTTCAGACCAATCGGACAACGTTAAAGGGGGGCTGTGGTGGGAGGGTCCAAACTTCCGGCCCAGTTTACCCCATGAAGATAAAGTCGGAGGAGGATGAAATTTTGCAAGTTTCTTAGTTTGAGCTTGGGCTACAAAATGCGATTACCGCCGTCTCTCTGCGACCTCTAGGACCTGAAATCGCTTAACATTGTGGTGGGTCGCCTCTTTATAGAGGCACAAGTGTGCCTCCTTGATTTAGTTCAGCTGAAACTTAATTCGTAACTTGATGCCTTTTTTTATGGTTTTGATATTTTTACATTAGTTTCTGGGGGGAATCCCACTTTCAGCCCTTAATAAGGCTTCAAAATGTAAAAAAAAAATCCAAAATTTTAAATCACATTTCCAAACAAAACTGGATAGTGAGATATAATTGCCAATTGCAGCTAAACCAGGAATTGTAAATATTATTTTCCTTAGCCTAGTCTTAATAGTAAGTTGTCCATTGAAAGCAAACTTGAGCAACCCAATAGAGCTGAACCAAAATAGTATCCGAAACTCTAAAGAAAGAAAATTCTAAAACAATTAATACATCAAATAATCAGCTTGTTATACTGATTCTAAATACATACAATTAATTAGGTTTAATGTTACTTATCAACAGAAAAGTCACTGGCCTTTTACCTCTGGTGAGGGGGGGGGCATCCAAAATATTCCGACGAATTTGGGCAGGTGTCGACGACAACCAACATTTGTTATTTCGTTTTTTAGGCGTTAAGATAATGTTTATTAATGAGAGAAAATTGTCATATATTATAGAGGAAAACTCGGGTATAAAATTCAACTCAAGACAAAGAAAATAAGCTAAACTTTAAGGCTGCGCAGCTTTTCAACTTTCCACTTTTCTACAAGTAGTTGAGGTCAATTTTTTTCAGTAGGTCTTCTCTGACACCATGAGCAGGAGATGGTCAAGTCGATGGTGTCCCATAGTTGACCTGAATCTGTTCTTGACGATTTTCATCTAGCTAAATATTCGTTCACCTTTGGCCAATGTCACTGCAATAGTTTTTGCAGAAGTGAATGCTGTGTAAACTAAAGGCAACCCTCGTCTGTTCTTTTTTGCTAGAGAGAACAACTCGGCAAATTCAATGATACTTCCAGTGCTTTTGTAAATCTCTGCAAAAGGAACGATAATGTTCCCTCTTTGAACTAGGCATTTTAGGTATTGAATATTTCTTCCTAACTTCTTGGAAATGTGAACTTGTGTTCCATCGAAGCGGCCACTCATGTTACTTGTAAAATTGTAGCATTGAAATGCCAGTTTTTCTTCATTGATACGAGCCTTTCACGAAACTTTTTGAATATCTTCTGCTATATCGGCTCCTTTCTGTGATTCAGAATCTAAATTGACGAGTAAACGCTCTTTAGCGGCTCCCTCTCTATTAATGTACCGCATACTTAAAGCTAAACACTCTTCATGGCTGAAAGTGGGTGTTTTGTATGCAAACATGCAATAGAAGTCAACTTCATTAACTTCTCCTGTGATTCTTTAACTAACTCTGTTAGAACAATCGCAATTAATTTTTTTTGGCTACTACCCGAGAGATAGCTGTTGACATTCGGCTTTATCTGGTTTTTCCTTTGATGATCCATTTTGATGTTGCGTCTAATTCTATGAGAACCCTCCCCAAGATTTCTATGATAGTCCTCTGACGTCATGTCACCCGTGGCAAGATTCCCATGAGATCCCCTGTTTCTACCGCTCGGTTGGCAACACTGTATATATAATAGGCAGTATGATCTTTCCCTATCTCACCCATTATTAAAACCAGGGACGATGCGAGTGCTCCAGAGAACTTTTCATGGGTAGACAAGTCAGATTTCTCTTGAACGAGAAACTTAGCCTCAACGTTGAAATACTAAATTTTGAAGAAACTAATTTCAAATTAATAAATTTCAATACATATATGAAAATTGGTAATTAGTAGTGCAATGTTATTATTAGATGTTTTTAGGAATTAAAAGTAGGTTTCGAAGTCTCAAGTTGGTTTCAAAGGCATTTTGAGAAAGTTTCTGCCAAAATATTTGTTCCAGGGTAATTGGACCGCTGATGGCAGATCAAATGAGTGGAGCTGTTTGTACGCGTTAAGGCAAGAAGAAGTGGGAGGAGCTGTTTGTTCGCACTGAGAATTAAGAGCCAGAAATTATCTGCGGTAAACTTACTACTAATTATATATACAGTGGCTGGCAAGATATCCTTGGATTCCAGGTGTTAAGACGCAATTTTGTTTCAGTACTTCTATTTGATTATTCTAACTTCTCGAGTATGGTCAGGATATTTAACAATTAACGATAATAGGGAATTGCCATAGGATGTCAGATAAGTAGAGCTACTATCCCTCGCACCTGCGTAATGCGGTTAAAGATGTACCAATATCATGGTTGCAGCGGCAGCTGCAACCTAGTAAAGAGCGAACCACGGCCCATATTAACCAAAAGTTAAAAAACGTGCTTAGAAAAAAACTTATAAAAAATTTTCATCTAACACTGATTCAGGAATGGTAACTATCGTTTCAGTCGTATTAAAAATAAAAGTTTATTGGGAAACGAAATTTATGGTTATTTCCAAAAAAGACTGAAACCCCTCGAAAATGGCGTCAGATCAAAATGAAAAAATTACCATTGGAATCAGCATAGTCGAAAACCTTATTCAGGGAAATTACAGTCACCAACCTTGAAAAACAAGTCTGTTATCCGACTTTTGAACTATTTTTAACTTAATGGCTATCTCAGAATTTTTATCGGATACTTTTGGGGGAAAGGGGTGGGGGGGCTAGTTGCCCTCTAATATCTTTTTACTATCAAAACTGAACTAAAACGATCAATTTCCAATCAAATGAGCCCTCTCTGAAGTTTTTACGAGCATCCTTTCCATAGGAACCATATATTCCCCCAAGGCATAACTTACAGTGCCTGCCTTTTGGCCCTGGGGGGCTGTATCAACCCCGGAGTTTTCGTTATACGGTCTTCAAACTATTTTTCAGGAAACGAGTATCTCAAAGTTCTTATTGGATGGGTTTGAGGAAAAAAAGCTAGGTGCCGTCCAATCTCTTTTGACTCTTAAAAAGTGAACTAGAACTGTCCATGTTCAATCAAATGAACCCTCTTTGAAGTTTATACGAGTATCCCTTTCATAAGAACAATATAAGCCCCCAGAGCATAACTTACAACGCCTGCCTCCGGGCCCTGGGGGGTTGTGTCGAGACCGGAGTTTTAGTTATATGATCGTTGCACTATTTTTAACAAAATAGTTATCTCAAAATTTTTATTGGATGCATTTGTAAAAAAGAGGTTTGGGGAGGGGCTGGTTACACTCCAATATCTTTTGACGTTCAAAAAGTCAACTAGAACTTTAAATTGTCAATCAAATGAGCCCTCTCTGAAGTTTATACGAGTATTCCTTCCATAAGAGCCATATATGCCCCCAGGGCATAACTTATGACCCTTACCCTGAAGACTGTGGGGGGAGTGTCCTGCTTAAAGATATAATTTCCAGAACTTTCAACTACGTTCAACAAAATGGCTATCTCAAAATTTTTATTGGATGTGTTTTGGGAAATGATGGGCTTGGAAGGGGAGTTAGTTGCCTTCCAATCACTTTCGACTATTAAAAAGGGCACTAGTCATTTAAATTTCCAATCAAATGAGCCCTTTTTGAAGTTTCTTCGACAGCACTTTCTATGAAAATATCATATGCTCCCAGGGTATAACTTACAACCCGTATTTATATATTACTACAACCGTATTTATATAATTAGAAAAATATATTACTTTATATATAGCTTTTCATCCCTAAGAACCATATATGCCCCCAGGGCATAACTTATAACCCTTACCCTGTAGACTATGGGGGGAGTGTCCTGCTCAAAGATATAATTTTCAAATACGTTGAACAAAACAGCTATCTCAAAATTTTGATTGGATGTGTTTGGGGGAAAGGTGGGCGTGAGAGGGGAGTTAGTTGCCCTTCAATCACTTTCGACTATTAAAAAGAGCACTAGCCCTTTGAATTTCCAATCGAATGAGTCCTTTTTGAAGTTTGAATGACAAAGCATTCTGTAAAAACCTTATATGCCCCTAGGGCATAATTATAACCAAATAATAACAATAAATAAAACATAAAACAAATAAAAAAAATAATAGCAATAAATAATAAAACAATGGAGCGTAGCCGAAGTTTTGTACACATAAGTCCACATAAGCTACTTCTCCAATTATTTTATTAATCACATGTGTAGTTTTTGTATGACCACACTAAATACGCTGTGCTCTTTCCGAGTCGGGGAATGCTCTCTTTAAGGTTTCTGGAAGCTATTTCATAATATTGACTGCCAAGTTATTCTTTGCCAAAAATCCACCTAAAATCCGTTCGGCCTACCTGATAAAAGCGGGTCGTCGCTCATTTCTTTACTATCTATTGAGAACTGTACCATGGGAGCAGTACTAAGTGTTGCAGACACATTTTTAAATGAGTAGGATTGCTCAGATAGCGCCTAATATGAAAACTACTATCTAAAAAATTGGTATTACGAAGAATACAGCAAGGCTGCTCTGTGTGCCCTTTGCCGATGTAATGTTTACTCTCAAGGTCAATATTCCGATTTGGAGTAAGATTTCTTTTGTCATTCTGCTTCCCAGTTACGGGTTTTGGACCATAATTATTACAATGATGATTTCGTCTTTTGCTTCTAAGCTTTTCTGCTTAGTGACATCATAAGTATTGTTTTTTGTGCTATATTGTACTTACGGATAGTAGAATTGATAAACATCAGGTAGATACGAGCAGTAGCTTTTAAATGAGCCATTAAACGTCACTCTAAAAAGTGCTGGTGGCTCACTAGCTCCAGCCTTTTCACTTGAGACATGGCACTAAAAGTGCCGTTTTGAGTGCTATTTTGAACTTGCTGATGGTTGAATTTATAGGAAGGACGTAGATATGAGCAACATCTTTTAAATGAGCCACTAAAAGTCTATCTAGGTGCCTGTGATACCAATACGCCGAATAACAATACGCCAATACCGATACATGTGATATCAACACATACGATACCGATACACTGAGCAGTCCCTTCCCCAGGGGCTATGGAGGGTCATATCATCACCATAACCAAATATATTTGAACTTTGAACTATGTTGAACAAAATGGCTATCTCAAAATTTTGATTGGTTTAATTTGGGGGGAGGGGACTCTAAGGAGGGTGGGCTGGCTGCTCTCCAATCTCTTTGGTCACGAAAAAACGACAATAGAAAAGTTAATTTCCGTTTGAGTGAGCTATTAAAAATCTCTCAATGTCGTTCAGGTCACCCCCTCGCCTTGCTTGAAAAAAAAGAAAAGAAAAAACGGGAGACACATCAGTGCTACCCATGCAAAAAAGTCATTTGCTGCAACCATGACCATGGAAAACAAGATCAAAGTGAATAAAATTATGCATAGATTAGAGAAATCAAACATAAGCACAAAAATACTGAATTGTACCATTCTACCATAATTTAGTAAAATGTACAATATTTTGTGGGATTGTACAACATTTTACCAGTAGAGGTGAAATGTACAAAAATGTTACAACTGTACCACGTTTGGCTTTACTGCAGTGTTGCCAACAGGTGAAACAAAAAATACGCCAGACTCTTTGAAAAACGCGCCAAAAATACGCCAGAGCCATTGAAAACCAAGACGACCCATACGGTCAGTTCCTTAAGTGCTAAAAACTGCCCAGATTTGCGTTTGACACTACAATTTTCGGTGATATTGTCTAAAAAATTTTGCGCCTTGTCGCGGCTTGTGCCGTGACAAGGGCATGGCCCTTTAATTGTAGTTGGATTAGTTTTATTTTCCTGCTTCTGAGTTTTCTCTACTTCTGAAGAAGGTCAATTCTGAACATTTACGTCATGCGCGAAAGAACAGTTTAAAGCTTGGCAGAACTTTTCGGCACATATGGCACTTGGAAGATGAACACTAAGCTTCAGTTTAAAACAGCTAAAGCTATAATTGTTTATATTTAGAGTTATTTATTGCTGGTCAAAAGTTCATGACACCTAAAAAACCCACCTGAAGAAAATTAAGGAATATTCTAGTGCAATATCTCGGGATTAGAGGGGGCGGTTATACTGGATGCGACTCTGAAGAACCAACAAGCGGAACCTTCCGAATACAAGTTTATTTTAAAACAGTTCGTGGTAACGAACTGTAAGTAAGGAGCGACCCGGCTCAATGGTAACCGAAACTTTAAAAAAACGGAATTTTGATACCAATAGATACATCAAAAGAATTAAATTTTAATGCTGATTTCAAATATGTAAGTTTCATCAAGTTTAGTCTTACTCATCAAAAGTTATGCGAGTGACAATATTTAGCTGATTTTAGAAAAAAGGGGGAAAGACCTCCTAAAAATTATAGAACCTTAATGAAAATCACACCATCATATTCAGTGTATAAGAGAACCCTACTGCAGAGGTTTCAAGCACCTATCTGCAAAAATGTGGAATTTTGCATTTTTTGCCAGAAGAAAGATCACGGATGTGTGTTTATTTGTTTGTTTGTTGTTTCTTTTTCCAGGGGTGATCGTATCCACCCAGTATCGTGGGAGGGCTCATTGGAACGGAAAATAAAAGTTCTAGTGCCCTTTTCAAGTGACCAAAAGAAATGGAGGGCAACTAGACCCCCTCCCACGCTCATTTTTTCCCCAAAGTCACCCAATCAAAATTTTGAGATACCCATTTTGTTCAGCATGGTCGAAAATATGATAACTATGTCTTTTAGAAAGACTTAATCCCCCGAAGCCCCCAGAGAGAGGGTTGAAAGTTATGAGCTTTACCCAATGTTAACATATAGCATTGGTTATTGGGAAGTATACAGACGTTTTCAGGAGGGATTTTTTCTGGTAGGTGGGGGGGGGGGAGTCGGGGGTTATATGGGAGGATCTTTCCATAAAGGAAGTTTTCATGCGGAAAGGGACATTGCTATGAAAGGGGCGCCGGATTTCCCATCATTATTAAAAAAAAAATCAGAAATTAAATATAAAAAAACAAGTTTTTCAACTGAAAGTAAGGAGTAACATCAAAACTTAAAACGAACAGAAAATATTACGTATATGATTGGGTTCACCCCCTAGTCAATACCTCGCTCTTTAAGCCAAAGGTTTTTTAGTACTTTCATAAGAGCTATTTATTCTAATTAACGGCCTTTGTGATTAAGAGGTCATTTTTAAAGAATTGGAACAAAATTCGAACTTCAGCGTAAAGAACAAGGTATTGATTACGGGGCGAACCCCCTAATATACGTATTACAAATCTATGAATATAGAAGTTCGCTACGTAAATTAATTCGTAAGTTACGTATATTTCTTACTAATAAAAACGTTCGCAAATAAAATTAAAAAAGTTTCGACAAAGCCATTTAACAAAATAAAAGTAAAATTAATATGCAAATTTTGTTTTAATTATTCATGTATGGTGAGCCAAAATCAAAATCTGCATTAATTCAAAAACTTTCAAAAATTAAATAAAAGAAAAGTTTTTTTAACTGAAAGTAAGGAACGACGTTAAAACTTAAAACGAACAGAAATTATTCCGAATATGAAAGGGGCTATCCCCTCCTCAATGCCCCGCTCTTTACGCTAAAGTTTGACTTTGTCACAACTGTACTTTTTTAAACAATAAAAAACTTTAGCGTAAAGAGCGAGGCGTTGAGGAGGGGATAGCCCCTTTCATATTCGGAATAATTTCTGTTAGTTTTAAGTTTTAACGTCGTTCCTTATTTTCAGTTAAAAAAAACTTGTTTTTTTTATTTAATTATTATAAAATTTAGTTCGGATAAGAAATCTTCCAACAAATTGCCAAATTTAGCGATACCGACCACTGTCGAAAATTTAGGAGGATAACGGTTACAATACACACAAAAAATCTAAATTTGGCTAAAAACATTTGGTACAAAAACATAATTGGGTTGCCTACGTAGAACAAAAGGAAAAAAAAGAAGAGAAATGTACATTTTCTTTCCCCATTTAATACTCTTTCCAAATATGTGTTACACTATTTGTGTAACACAGTTTTTAAATTGTTTTAAATTTATAAACAACATATGAAATATTTTCTAACTCTACCAGCCCTGATTTTACGAGTTATGGCCGTAGCCTATAAAAGAGAGTTTAGTGATTTTTCGATAAAACCGTTTCTTTATTTGTGCCTGTTTCTTTTTTGTAACAGCTGGATCATAATATCAAGTAAAGCTAAGAAATAAAAAACTGTTGTACAATGTACATACATATAGCTATAATCCTGTGGTAAGGGGTTCGAGTCCTTGTGTTGCCGGTTATTTGGTTTGGCGGGGGTCAATTGTGTGACCCTGTAACCTCAGCCAGAGTTGACCCAGCTCTAAATAGGTACCTGTAGAAATATGGGGGGGGGGGCAAACAGGGGAAGCGTCGGATGATTTGCCCCCAACCACGAATTGCACTCCCGGCCGAAGGCATTGAATCAAGAGATCGGTACCTGCGCAACGCAGACCTTTGGTCAGCATGCGAAAACGATTACAACATATGCAACAAGATATATTATTAAACTGTTTAATTCTTGTGTCTAAAATTGTGCCAATTTTCATGTAATAATAGCTTTTAACCAATAATTTTCAATTTAATGCGCTTTGCGTATTCAGAACAGTAAGAATGATATATTTTGTTGCATATGTTGTGATCGAAACTTTTTAGGTTTTCGGTTTCTATTGATAAGGATTGCTCTTTACTTACAGTTTTAAATGACGAGGTGTATAACCCAAGGCTCTCTTAAACGTAAAGGAGCTCTACTACTCTATCGTCCAAATCCTTTTTTTACA
>JAQQPU010027979.1:0-10767 GCA_029168905.1 Artemia sp. Kazakhstan ARC1039 | reverse complement strand
AAAGAGCGAGGCGTTGAGGAGGGGACAGCCCCTTTCATATATGGAATAATTTCTGTTCGTTTTAAGTTTTAATGTCGCTCCTTACTTTCAGTTTAAAAAACTTGTTTTTTTTATTTAATTTCTGATCGTTTTTTAGTTAATGCAGCTTTTATTTTGGCTCGCCGGCATTGAATAAGTAAGCAAAATTTGCATAAAAAATTTACTTTTCTTTTGCTAAATGGCTCTCTAAATTTGGTTCTGACGTAATTTACAAATTAATTTACGTAACGAACTTCTATATTCGTATATTTTTCTTCTGGCAAAAAATACACAGTTGCAGATTTTTGCAGATATGAGCTTGAAACCTATGTTATAGGGTTTTCTGATACGCTGAATCTGACGGTGTGATTTTCATTAAATTTTTTTGACTTTTAGGGGATGTTTCCCCCCTCTTTAAAAAATCAGGTAAATTTTCTCAGGCTCGTAGCCTTTGATGAGTAATACTAAACTTAATAAAATTCATATATTTAGAATCAGCATTATAAGCCCATTCTTTTGATACATTTATTGACATCAAAGTTCCGTTTTTAAAAGTTTCGATTACTATTGAACCGTATCGCTTGTTTTTTTTTTTTGTTTTTTTTTTTATTACGTATATGATGGGGTTCTCCCCTTAGTCAATACCACGCTCTTTACGTTAAAAGTTAAAAATTTTTTAATTCACAAACACCTGAATCACAAAGGCCGTTTAATTAGAATAGATAGCCCCTCCTCCAGCCCCCCCCCCACCAGAAAAAATTCTTCCTGAAAATGTCTGTATACTTCCCAGTAACCAAACAATATGTAAGCAATGGGCAAAGTTCATAACTTGCAGCCCTTCCCCTGGGAACTGTGGGGGATTAAGTCATCGTAAAAGACATATTTATTAGATTTTCGACTATGCTGGACAAAATGGCTATCTCAAAATTTTAATTGGGTGACTTTGAGAAAAAATGAGCGTGGGAGGGGGCCTAGCTGCCCTCCCATTTTTTTTGGTCACTTAAAAAGGGGACTAGAACTTTTAATTTCCATTCCAATGAGCCCTCTTACGATATTCTAGGACCAATGGGTCAATACGATTACCCCTGGGAAAAAAAACAAATAAACACGCACCCGTGATCTTTCTTCTGGCAAAAAATGCAAAATTCCACATTTTTGTAGATAGGAGCTTGAAACCTCTACAGTAGGGTTTTCTGATACGCTAAATATGATGGTGTGAATTTCATTAAGGTTCAATTACTTTTAGGGGGTCTTTCCCCCTTTTTTCGAAAATCAGCCAAATTTTCTCAGGCGCGTAACTTTTGATGAGTAATATTAAACTTGATGAAACTTATATATTTGAAATCAGAATTAAAATCTTATTCTTTTGATGTATCTATTGGTACCAAATTCCGTTTTTTAGAGTTTCGGTTACCATTGAGCCGGGTCGCTCCTTACTTACAGTTCGTTACCACGAACTGTTTGAAAAGCAAGTTATTTAAAAATACTTCAAATTCAACAGCCCTTGTGTTCTATGACTCATTCCTAAAGGAACGAGTCATAGAACGATAACAAAAACTGACTAGCTTAAAGAGCAAGGGTTGAGAAAGGAGCCGCTCCACTCATATTTAAAATGGCTCTTGTTTCTCTTAAGCTTAAAACTTGGTTTTATAAATGGAATTTCTGATTGTTTTTCAAATTTTGACAAGAAATACTTTCCTGCTTTCTGTGTAAAATTTGGCTCAGAAATTTCCCTGAATCTTACCATGAAAAATTATTCCCCTGGAAGGGCTTTATACCACTCAAGGACCCCCTTCCCACCAAAAAATACCACTTCCCATTATAATTTTTTTCCTATTCTGCAATGAGAAATACTATATGTGAACGGTGGGCAAACTGCGTAACTTGTAGTTCCTTCTTCTTGGACTATAAGGGATCATTTCCTCCCCAAAGATAAATTATTGGACCTTTCTACTGTTTAAATCAAATTAATAATGCCAAATTTTGATATGTCATTATATGGGTAAAAAGAGGCGTGGAACAATTGCTAGCTACCCTCCAATCTTTGGTTATTCTCAAAGGTCAGTAATATTTGTGATTCACGATCAAATAAGCCCTCTTCTAATCTTCTAGGTTTGGTTTGCTACAATTGGGCATGGGGAACGAAACATATAAAACCGTATCTCTTCAAGGAAAAAGTACAAAATTCAAGATTTTAGATAGAAAATAGGAGTTAAAACTTCTACACTTAGGCTCTCTAATCAGAAAATAATAAAATGAAAAATAAAATCAAAGCAGGTGAGAAAACAAGGATTTTGTCAGCCAGTGGCAAACCATGATGACGAAGAAACAAGCAAATATTTCTACAAGGACCTCCCTCAAGCTGTCCTCAGTGCTAAACAAAAAAGAAAGAAGAAAAAAAACAACGAAAATTTAACCTTTCGAAGTTTACCCGACAACGACAAAACAGACACTCAAAGTGTCTATGGATTTGACAGTGGAAGAAGACACAACCATGTATTTTATAAAATAATCTCTTATTTAAAATAAAGTATTTATCGATTCAACGTTTCTTGTACTTTTTTTTCTATATGAATGAATACTAGATAGGAATGACACAAAAGGCTAAGTAGAAACAGAGTTGAAGGTATAGAGTGAAAGGATATAAGGATAAAACAATAGCTCCAGAGGGAGCTATTTAGAGGGTTAGAATCACCCTTTTCCAGTGAACATGGCCATTTAAATCCGTTTTAACAAGAGTCCCACTTGATATGAAACCAGTGATAAACAAAATTTCTTATTTGAACGAAAACCATCAAAAATTTTTAACTAAATGTTTTATACAATCTCCTTCCAAAAAATATAATTTATACATAAAGGAAACAAATATATTTACAAATAAAATGTCTACTTTTATTTTTGTACATTCTACACCTTAGAAGTAGGTATTTATAAATCCTAAGTTGAAAAGACATCCATTTTTTAAAAAGGGGTTTATCTCTCACTGCCATCTTTATTTCAAAGTACATACTCTACCACTGAATTCCAGCAAACCCTTAATTATTCAATGCAAATGAACTTTTGCCATTGGTTTCATATTAGCTTATAGAACAAAAACCAGTTTTTTGACATGATGCCTATACGTGCCACATTTCGATAGAGTCGTTTTTGGTTTAGAATTGGCATGTCATCACCTTCGTATTAGCTTAAGAAACAAAACAAGTCTTGTGACGTCAGCTCTTAAACATGCCCCTTTTCGACAAGAATTCATTTTTGTTTCTATGCGGCCATGCCACACAAAAACCTGTTTCAAACATGCCACAAGGTGGCTGATCCTGTTTTCGACCGACCCCAATAAAATATATAATAAGATACAGACACTTACAATGATCTGACAAAATTCCAAGGTATTTCTAAAAACAACGGACCAGAGGTCAGTCCGGCATAAAGTTAGTATTGGTCTAAATCTGCCCCTTCCCATAAAATGTATCTTTTATACATATTATCAACCACACCTTCCTTTAACCAACCGACGCAAATAGCTAGGAAGTGGTATTTCTCCATTTCCCGTTAAGCAGCTACTTTTTGCTTTCAGGGAAACAGGTTAGGTTAGGAAAATGAAACTTTCAGCAATGAGTCCAGAGCCAAAAACATACTCCAGGAAGGTATTATCAAGCTACTAGGCTATGTTAACCTTCTTCTGATTTCTTAGTCTTAGAAATGTGTCTACTTGACAAGTAAAACTACTTTTGGAATTTTGACAAAACAACATTATACCCTAATTTTCAGATTTCAGTTTCTTTTTCTCCGGTTTTAGTTTTGAAAATGCAATTCCTGTTATTTGAGTAGAGTTTTAAGCCTTATCAAAAGGTTTTTCTAAATATAGGGAATATATTACAGATCATTGAAACCTGATAAAAAAGGATTGTGCAAAGTTGTGAAGCTGAAAATACTTTTCTTATACTTCATTTAAGCAGAAGATATGCTTTGCGAAGTTTTACTTCGCAAAGAGTTTTAAAGGTCATCAAAGGTCAATGCCCTTTAGAGAGACAAGGAGTGTAGATAGATACTTCAAAATACCTACCCAGGAAAACTTTAGCCTAGTCTATAGGTTCATCCCTGAAAGTTTTATTTTCCTAACTTATCCCCTTTTCAAGATATTAAGAAGTAGCTAAACTAAAATTTTACCTAACTCTAAATCATATTTATGATTGAAAAATATAAAAAAAAGAAAAATATTTATTATCTTATGGTAGCCTACCCTGCAATATTTTTCCGGCTGATCATCATCATCATTATCATCAAGGGTTTTGAGTTCCCCTTTGTGTTGAACACCATGGGAACCAAAGCACTGTTTTATATATATCACTTCACATAACTCAAATGTTTTTATAGCGTCAAGTCTTTTCCAATTTCCTTAAAGAATTGTATTACAATTCTGACTATTTTCAGGTTGTCTTCTAAGTCATTCAGCCCTCCAAGAATGGAGTGCAAACTTATGGGGTCAGGCCTCCCTCTGAAGAAAGTATATATCTTGTCTCTTTGCTCCTGATACTCCTCGCAATCCAATATTAAATGTTCCACAGACTCTTCTTCCGAACAAGTCATGCAATTGCTGTCTTCACCGTAAAGTCTAGCTCTGTAGTTATTCGTGCCGCAGTGACCTGACCTCAATCTGAACAGTAGGCGTCCTTCGTGTCTGCTAAGATTTTTATAAATTGACTTTTCGAACTTCCAATGCAGCTTGCTTGTAACAAATAAATTGCCAGTCTGATCTCTCACATTCTCAAAGCTTTCTCGTAATACAGCTTCACACACACACTCCAATTGACTGATCACTATGGGGGTAGAGCAATTACGAATCATTCCTTCTGTGGCTGCATGTTTGGCTTTGCTATCTGCCAATTCATTTCCAATTATTCTCACATGTGATGGAACCCACTGCAATGCTACTCTCCTCGATTCCATCAACATTAACAACTTTGAATAACATTCAGCTATTTCTCCTGATTTGTACCGATCTGCCTGGAATGACTTAATGGCAGAATTTTTCCGGCTGAAGGATAAAATCCAGCAAATTTCAAAATGTTTTGCAGCTTCTTACTGATGTTCTGCGCCCGTGCCACATCATAGTCACATCTATTGATAAAGAAAGCCAAATATCATGAATATGAAACGCAATTTTAGTGATTTTAGTGTAGCACTTGTATTTAAAAAGCAAAAAAATTAATACCCGTGCCATATCTATCGATAAGGAAAGCAAAATTTCATGAATGAAAAGGCAATTGTCTTGATTTTAGCGTCACACTTGTATTTAAAAAGCAAAAAATTGCCAGAAATTAGATTAATGAGTTTACACCAACAGTAATTTGTGTCCAACTGTTCTTTACTAATGCTTAGTCTTCTTAAATTTTCTAAGATTCCTCTCCCAGATAGAAAATCCGCTGTTCTAAGTTTCCGTCTTGTCTAATTTTAAAAATTATGCCTGAAACCTTGTCTCTGATTGGTCAGTTAAGAAATTTATGTTTGTAAGTTGAACAACTCGAGAAATTACGAACGGCAAACGTAATTGGTGCTGCAGTCGTGCGTAATTTTGATTTTATCGACAAGTGTAACTATAATAGTCCCTGAAGCGCCACGCCGACATGAGGGCAGCGAATGTTTGGTTTAGTATCGGCGGTGGCGCGCCGCTAGGCGCACCGAAATTTTTTTGGCGGCGCGCCGCCAATTTCTGACCGGTGGCATGCCACAGCGTGCCAATTTTTATGATTAAAAATAACAATAAAAATTACACTTCACCAAGCACGATCAACCTCAACTTGATTTTAGTAAGGATTTTTAAATGGTTGACTAAAAACATACAAGAACAATATGACAAAACAGAAATTTGTTGGGCCGTGCGGAAAGTGTCTATGTTCACCGTCGATCAGACCAAGTGGAATTCTCATTTTGAGCCACTGGACCCAGGGAAACTTATGTTGTGTTTATGTTTAACATCGCATTCGTCCAATAAAATCATAAGTTTAGTCTTTTTTCCCTGCTAATAATTTGGTCTAATGTGTGGGCAACTTTCAGAGATTGAAGTTCTAACATCTCCTGTTCATCAAATACATACGAAAAGGAAGTGAAAAAAAAAATAACAACATAAAAAAAACACTGTATACAAGTCAGTTACTATGGCTTAAAACCGCCAAAAATTTTAAATCAGCAGTTATATCACTTCAGCTACAATTGATCTAAAAAAGTGAGTTTGTTCTCTCTGCTAAGTGCCATTGATCTTTTTGCATTCACTATCAGTCCTGTCGTGCTAAAAAGCCATTTAGCTGGGGAACTTGTGGCTGGTACAGCCAGAACTTTACGAGCATAACTGCCACTCGCAGGATCTGATACTAGCATTGAACCTTGTGGTCCCACCGAATGCCACAAATGAGCTTCTTCTTTGTATCTGCTGAAATAAGTTGTTTTTATGGGGGAGAGCTAACCTGCACCTTTACCATAGGGCCCCTGCTCCCTACACTACAGGGGGAGCTAAACTGCACCTTTACCCTCTTTTCTTATCAACACGGAATAGCCCTCCAAAATTCTTTTCTAAAAGAAGTGGTCTAGTTATGAAGTTTCAAGTCAAAGTTTAAGGCTTCTTCAACTTCAGTGTGCTCTGCTCACTGTGCAAAAAATGTAATTCATTGCTATAGATATGTTTCTATACTAGCTTTAGCTCTTTTCCAGATTAATTAAAAAAACTTTTTCCACAAAATAAGTTTTCACAGAAAAGTAAAGAGCTCCATTAAAAAAAAAGAGCAAAAATAAAATCAAATAATCTACCAAGCGTGAAAATACCACAAATCAGCATCGAAAAATAAATGAAACCTAAAACGAACAGAATTTACGATAAATAACCGAATCAAACTCAAACGAGCAGAAATTAACATAAGCTGGGCTCAAAATCCCTATGCCTTCTCAAGCCAGAACAAAATTTTTACTTTAATGAAAAAAATATAATTGCTTTTAATTTTATAACTTTAATAAATAATATAATATTAACATTTTGATTACTATATATCAGTATATCTATATTAAACTGACAATGCACATTCATTTGTATTTTTTCAGTAAAGTGCAAATTATGTTCTGGCCTTGGGAAGGCATATGGGTTTTGAGCCTAACTTATGTTGATTTCTGCTCATTCTGAGTTTGACTCGATTATTTATTGTAATTTCTGTTTGTTTTGGGTTTCATTTATTTATCGACGGTGATTTGTGGTAGTTTCACGCTTGATAAATATTGAAAGTGTTGTCATAGAAACTTCAAAAGGGCTCATTCAGTTGGAAATTGAAATGGCTAGTGCCTTTTTTAATAGTTGAAAGTAGTTGGATAGCGACTAACGCCGCTCTCACGCCCACCTTTTTTCCAAACACATCGAATTAAAATTTTGAGATATCCATTTTGTTCGACGTAGTTGAAAGTTCTGGAAATTTTGTCTTTTAGGATGATAACCCTTCAGAGTCCTCAGTGCAAGGGTTGTATGTTATGCCCTGGGCCATAAAAAGTTTTATTGAAAGCGTTGTCGTAAAAACTTCAAAAGGGCTCATTCAATTGGATATTGAAAGGGCCTGTGCCTTTTTTAATAGTTGAAAATGGTTGGATAGCGACTAACGCCCCTCTCACGCCCACCATTTTCCAAAACACATCCAATCGAAATTTTGTGATGTCCATTTTGTTCAACGTAGTTGAACGTTGTGGAAATTGGGTCTTTTAGGATGATAACCCCCTCAGAGCCCTCAGTGCAAGGGTTGTAAGTTATGCCCTGGGGGAATATAAGTTTTATATAGAAAGTTGTTGTACAAATCATAGGTAGCGCAATCGCGCTGCCCAAGTAAAGAACGTGGACACTCGAGAACAAGACAAGAAACGGGGACTAAGTAAAGAGGAGGACACTCCCTCACAACCCTCAGGGCAAGGGTTTTAAGTTATGCCTTGGGGGCATATAAGAACGAAGTTGGCACAATGTATTATTTATTAATTTTTTTCTTTAGAGCAGGGCACTTATTATAGAAGCAGTTGTCGTAGTGAATTCAAAAAGCACTCATTCAATTGGAAATTGGATTGAACGATGTGGCAAAATGTTTTTTTCCCTCCATACCCGGGCACTTCGTATCGAAGGAGTTGTCATAGAAACTTCAAAAAGGGCTCATTCGATTGGAAATTGGAATGGCTAGTGCCCTTTTTAATAGTCGAGAGTGATTGGAGGGCAACTACCCCCTCCCCCCACGCCCGCCATTCCCCCAAACACATCCAATCAAAATTTTGAGACAGCAATTTTGTTCAGCGTAGATAGCCATTTTGTTCAGCGTAGTTCAGCGTAGTCCCTTCTTAACTGATCATTCGGATTCCTTTAGTGTTGATGCTATCCTTTTGCCAGGGACCATGTGACAGTTATAGCTCGTGGAAATCTCAAAATTCCTCCACCTGTAAAGCACGAGCGGATCATCAGGCAGTATCATCGCACAGACTGGGATGGTATGTGAAACTTCTTATCGGCAAAGCCGTGAAGTACATTTTTAAAAGAAGCCCCATATAAGGCAGCGGCCCTTTACGAAACAGTGATTTTATAGAGGCTATTGAGCAATTCGTCCCCTCAAAAACAGTAAAAGTCTCATCTCGAGATATGCCGTGGTTCAATGCTGGTTGTAGAAAGGCAATCAGGGCCAGAAGGAATGCTCACAAGAAATGGCATTCAACTGAATCCGACAAGGACCGGGATGCTTTTATTAGCGCTTGAAACGAGTTTGTTAAAGCTGTACGTCAAGCTAGAGCCAATTAAAAGCACAAGTTTGCACATAAACTGAAAAGTGTCCCTGCAAAGCGGTGGTGGAGGGTCGTCAAAGAAGTCCTACCGTCATCTAAATCAACATCAATTCCCTCGCTTCATGTTGAAGGAACGATGATCCAGTAAAGCTAGAAAAACGCAGATGTTCTTACACAAGCCTTTCCAAAGGTCTCCCAGCTTGATGAGTATGGAGTCTCCCCTCCCACCTTACCGTCACGAACAGATGCAAAAATCACCAGCGTTAACATAACTAATAGGAAGGTGCTCAGAACGCTAAGCCAGCTGGATGTCACCAAAGCTTCAGGACCTGACAAGATTCCCAATCTCATCCTTAAAAGATGTGCCACTGAACCTGCTGGTCTTCTTGCCTCTCTCTATAGAAGATGCTTTGTAGCGGGATTATTCCCGAAAGCCTGGAAAACTGCTCATGTGGTCCTTGTTCCAAAGGCAGAGTCTGACCTTACTAATGTAGGATCAGATCGTCCAATAAGTCTGCTGTCCTGCGTAGGTAAAGTTTATGAAAACGTCATTAATAAGACCCTTTACCAGTACCTCAAATCACATCTGTTGTTGGCAGCGCAATACGGTTTTCGCAGAAAACGGTCTACGTTAGACTGTTTGATTGCACAGTATAAAGAGTGGGCTGATCTCCTTTCTCAGGGACACGATATTCACCTTCTCTCCTTTGACATTGCAGAAGCCCTTGATCGCGTATGGCATAAGAGACTTCAGTGTAAACTGAAAGCCTATGGAATTCGCGGTCGACTATTTGACGTGCTTGCTAACTTTCTTCGTCAACGATCGTTGCAAGTTGTCCTCGATGGCTTCATATCAAAAGAACACCCAGTTTTTTCCGGAGTACCACAAGGAAGTATTCTTGGGCCAACTCTTTTGTTGGTGTTCATAAACGACCTAGGGGACAACCTTGTGAAAAAACCTCACCACTTTGCAGATGACACAATAACAAAAACATCAATTGCAAAAGACGAAGTTCCTAGTAAACCCCACAAGGTGCTACAGGCTGACCTGGTGAAAATTGAGGTACGGGTAGATGCATGGCTTGTAAGTTTTAACACATCGAAAACGAAAGAGCTTCTAATTTCAAATTCGCGTAATATGAGGGTTCATCTTGATTTCGTCTTCAAAGGAGAAGTAATAAGGCGAGTTGATACACTACGCCTACTTGGAGTTAATTTCTCTTCGGATCTCTCATGGACTGAGCATCTCAGTAAAATTAGATCCTCTTGCAACAAGAAATTAGGTGTTATCCTAAGATGCAAAAGTCTTCTCCCTGATGATTGTATTCTGCAACTTTTTAATTCGTGCATCAAACCAGTCATGGAATATGCATGTCCTCCCTTTGCAGGTGCACCAAAAAGCCACATCGCTCCATTCCAACATATTCAAAATAGAGCAGTGCGTGCAGCAACCTATGACAATACGAAAGTTAAAACCGCACAGCAGAACCAGGAACGTTTCGATGTGGCGTCAAAGTCAGTTTTCTATAAGTACTTGTATAACCCTCCATCAGAGGAGCTATCAAAGCTCATTCCTGATAATGCAAAGCCCTTGCGATCAACTCGCCGAAGTACAGCTCGTCAGGACTACCTTGAGCAGGGTACTCTTCACCAAGAATATCTGAAAAGGAGTTTCGCCCGGCGATCGGTTGCCACATGGAATAGATTGCTGGCAGAGGTAATCCCGAAAAATCCTTCCCTTGACGCATTCAAGAGAAGGTATAGCAAATACCTCAGTGTTAAAAAATGAGGTAGCTACCAGGACTAGCGGCAATACATCTGTTCTGAACGAGGCATGAAGCCTGTAATAAAAAAATATATTTATTAAAATTTCTGTTCGTTTTGAGTTTCATTTATTTATTAATATTCTTTTGTTGTCGTTTTACGCTTGGAAGATTATTTGACTTTGTTTCTGCTCATTTTTGG
>JAQQPU010027978.1:0-10768 GCA_029168905.1 Artemia sp. Kazakhstan ARC1039 | reverse complement strand
AACAAATGATAATCGTATGCTCATGAGAGAGAATGTTATCTTAACTTACTATGCAAGTAAGCGAAGTGGGTACTCATGTCAGTGTAATTAAAATGGGAACAGCGGATTTTTTCACGTGGGAAAAAATAGATTACTCAGAAAATGTGAAACTTCCTCATTATTCAAAAGCGTAGCATAATTGTAACATAAATTCAAAAACGTAACACAAATGTAACGTTTTTAGGACCGTAACGTAAAACGTACCGTTTTATTTAAAACGTACCAAAAATGAAACGAACGTAACCTTGGTGGCAATCCTGAAACCCAGACACTTAAGGACACATCACAATGACAAGGCTTTAGGCTACGCTACTGGACTCAACTGAATTTAAGAATTCCGTCTGACGCTTAATGAGAGCCACAACTGGGTCGGCAACGCCGAACTGACGTAACACCGACACCTTCGTCCACGGTCCTAAATTAAGCAGAAATTTTGCATATTTATAATGATCTGAACGCAGCTGTGTTTTTATCAGTTTCGGAAAAAAATTTCCAAAATGGAGACGTAGCTAAAAAATGAGGTATGACCAAAGCATTGTACAGCCGGGCTTGAATCTGATGGTTATATTTTTTTGTTGGTAAAACAACGCCGTACCTTTTTTCCAAAATGACATCACCAAAATGATATAACTGACCTTTCCTCCAAAATGATTTATCTGTAGGGCACGCGTAAAAACCAAACTCGAATGAGCATTCCTAAATAAACAATAGAATCGAATAAAACAGTATCATCATCACCAAACTTGACAACACGATCCCTTGAATTCACTCCTTATCTGCAAACGTAACAACTTTACTTTTGTTCGTATTAAATGTAAGACCAATCTGTTTATGCGCTGTGCTAATTACATCAAAATTATCTTCAATTCTAGAAAGGCAACGACTCGTGTTTAAAATATCATCCGCAGAATCCAACCCCTGATTCTATTCTCCAGTGGTATTATTATTCAATGGAATGAAAATTCTGCTTAACTTTTGACCTTTTACGCCACTGAAGCCACCGCGACCTCTACAGTTTAAATGCATTGAAACATTTTAAGTATCAATAGGAAAAGAGAAATAATACCATTTATAATCGCTGAAAACAAAAGTTCTGGTACCACTTACCCCCCCCCAAAAAAAAAAAAAAATCTGGCGAGGCTCATGATCCCCCGCCTTGCCTTTTCCACCTCTCTGTCTAGACATGTGAGAGGAATATTTTATGCTGCATAACAAAATTATCTCAAAGGTATATGGGCGTCAATAAGGAGGGGGGCGCCAGCCCCCTCCTCACTGAATGATGCTGCCTTATTTTTATATTTTTGTTTTTAGATTTCTGTTATGTAGCATTAAAAGTGCCAATTAGACCAGGCAAGCCCCCCTTGAATTCAACTTATGGGCACCCATGCAAAGGGAGGGGCATTATTACCTTCCCTTCCCAGCATCATAGGCAGCGAAATAGCGCTACCTAAGTAAAGAGCGATGTGGGCAAATTATATTATTTATTATTTTATTTTTTAGCTCAGGGCACTTCGTATAGAAGGAGTTGTTATAGAAACTTCGAAAGGGGCTCATTCCATAGGAAATTGAAAGGGCTATTGCCCTTTTAATAGTCGAAAGTGATTGGAGGGCAACCGGCCCCCACCCTGCACCAATCATTTCCCCAAACTCATCTAATCAAAACTTTGATATAACGATTTTTTCAGTGTAGTTGAAATTTTCAGAAATTTTGTCTTTGAGGATGGCACCCCCCCTTCCAGAACCCCCAGGGCAAGGGTTGTAAGTTATGTCCTGGGGGAATATGAGGTTTTGTAGAGAGGGTGGTTGTAAATTTTGAAAGGGGGCTAATTAGAATGGTAATCAGAAGCTCAAGGGCCCTTTCTAAGATTCAAAGTGATCGGAGGGCAGCTACCCCCCCCCCCTTCTTGGTTTTAGACCAGGGCATTGCGTATAGAAGGAGTTGTCGTAGGAGCTACGAAAGGGCTTCATTCGATTGAAAATTGAAAGAGCTAGTGCCCATTTTAATAGTCGAAAGTGATTGGAGGGCAATCAGCCCCCCCCCCTTCATGCCTGTCATTTCCCCAAACCCATTCAATAAAATTGTGAGATAGCCATTTTGTTCAGCCTAGTTAAATCGTCCAGAAATTGTATACATGATGATGACAACCCCCCTCCCCTACAGCCCGCAGGGCAAGGTTTATAAGTTATGCCTTGCGGGCATATAAAGTTTTTATAGAAAGGGTGGCTGTTTAAACTTTGGAGGGGCTCATTGCATTGGTAATCAGAAGGTACAGGGCCCTTTTTAAGATTCAAAGTGATCAGAAGGCAGCTAGTCCCCCCCCCTCTTTTTGGTCTTAGACCAGGGCACTTCGTGTAAAAGGATTTGTCAAAGAAACTTCGAAAGGGGCTCCCTAGATTAGAAATTTCAAAGTCTAGTGCTCTTTTTAACAGTCAAAAGTGATTGGAAGGCAACCAACTCCCCCCCCCCCCTTACACCTATCTTTTCCCCAAATAAATACATCTCCATCAAGTCACCATCTGGTCTTATTGCTATGTCTTGAAGATAATTGTTTCCAGGAGCACGTATTGCGTAATGATTTGATTACCAAGTATATCGTCATTGACGTAACACAATGAATACAAGCAGTACGCCTACCTGGAGAGCCTTTCGTAATAATTGATGTTGTATCTCTGTTTAGTCTTTTTCCGAAAAAGTCACCATCTGGTCTTGTCGGTATGCCATTGAGATAATTGTTTCCAGAAACGAGCATTGCGTAATGATTTGATTGCCAAGTATATTGTCGTTGAAATAACCCAACGAATACAAGCAGCGCCCAAATGAAGAGCATTGCGTAATAATTCTTGTTGTCGTTGATATAACACAATTAATCCAGACGCAGCCTTGACCCTCTGGAGAATATTGCCTAATCATTCATATAAATGATCCATATTGTTATCATTAATTAAACTGAGTCTGAAGTGTCAGCACGTCTAACAAAAGAAGTTTTGATAAGAATTCTAATATACCATTGGAAGAGGTTCGTAGTCTGGATTTTTTTTATCGTATGGGACTGTTTTTCATACAGTTTTGTTTTATCAAAACACATTTACAATCCCTTTAGTTACCAAATTGTATATGATTGTATATCATATACTATCTTTCGTTTAAAAAAATCCCCTCCCTACTAGCCATTTTTGAACTTTCGAATTCAATCCATGGATTATTTTTGAACCTGGACCTTCAGGGAAAGGTAAAGATCAATATCAAAACAAAAAGAGCATAAACATTGCCTTTGGGTGGCTTACATTGTTAGCCCTTGAGGCAAATCTTGTTTATTTTGATTCTCTTGTTTTAGTGTTTTTTTTTAACATGATGTTTTTTCAACTTTTTTTCAAGTTTTTAAATGGCATTGCATATACTTATAACAAAAAACTCGGTGGATATTTTTGGGAATATGAAATGATAGTGTAATCAAGTCTGTTATTATCAAAATCTTATCAAGCATTTCAAGAGTACATTTGTCCTTAGGAGTGTCTTACGAAATTACCGAGTAGTGAAATCATTAGCGCAATACATGAACATTTAATTGATATTATTACGTAATCTCTTATGAACATGGTTTTTTGAATTTTTTTTCTATGCGGCTGCCCCCGTGGTTCTCTGTGGCTTATCATCGATGATAGTTAGTTTATTGTAACATTTCAAAGAGATAATAACACTCAAAGAGAATTCAAGCATAGAAATAATTGTTGATTACGAGGGGCAACTTCATGCTCAACGTTCTGGTAACACGTTACCCGTTGTTAGATTTCATCTCTATCTTTCTGATATTAGCATTCAAGTGAAAACAAAGGCAAAAAGTAAGGCCTAATGCTCTACCAATATCATAAGCCATATCTTATTTACATGTCAAAACTGTTAACTGTGTAAAGATGATATGGTAATAGACAAAGAAATCGCAGGAAAAATAAAAAGGGCATTGACAGATAATATCACCAGAGAATATAAAGACGAATCGAGGAAAAACAAAACTCCAGCAAAAGTTACTAGTAACATCGACAGTTTACCAACAGATACAGTCAATGAACCCAATTATACCAACGACAAAACACATATTGAACATGTAAGTCGTCAATGACCCCAAAATGGAATAAGTGCCATATCAAGAGAAAACATGTTGAATTATCTTATGGAACGAATTTGAAACATTTAATTTCTTATGGTGATATTAATAACATGTAGCATTGTACATGCCAATATTTCAACAAAAATATCTCATTGAATTACTTTGTTACGTTTCCATTATTTTTTAGTGTACGCTAGCAACTCCAACATTTAAAATGTTTATTCATAATTCAGAGATGCATAAACAGGAATTTTCAGGCATAGGCACTACTACCGAGCTCATAGGCGGTGTACTAGAGTCTGAGATAGGTTTAAAGTTTTTTTTTTTTACCAAAGTAAACATCTCAACTAACAAGCTTCAGCCATGAAACATCCACAAAAAGTTAAAAGCCTAAGTCCGAAAGTCCCAACAGGTAACTTACTATTCAAATGTATAAGTTCAGACAAGTCAAACCACGAAATTTAAAATAAAAACCCTCAAATAATAAGCCTCAGACACGTAACAATCCTCAAAAAGGGGAAAAAACCCGAGTCTGACAGTACCAAGAAATGAATTTGTTCTGGAATGATATTATGAAACCTTTTTGAAAAAAGTATTACTTGGTGTTGGGATCTGCATGAAGTCAAAAAGCAATTTTGGGGCGTGAAAAAGATGTGTACTTCAAGCATAAGGTCGAAAACCAATTTAGGGGTGAAAAAGATGCTAATTTATTTCTTTAATGTCTAGAAAAGAGCATAGGTATACTTCTAACAAACAATTCGATAATGTTATATTCTATTTTTGTTGTAGATACTACTTCGATAGCTTCCAAGATGATTGGAGTATATGACACTCAATTAATTGGCTTGAAACCATCACCTTGTGGAGTGATATTTGAATGCGTACTTCAGCTAGTTGGTAATTACGACAAATTCAGCTAGTTGGTAAATTCCGAGTGTTTTAGTTGCTGACTGAGTATCGAAAATTTAATAAAAGCACCTTTGAGTACAACAAACTCAGCTAGTTGATTAATTCTGTGTGTTGCAGTTGCTGGTTGAGTGCCAAAAAACTTAATAAAAGCACTTTTGAGCATAAGAAGCTGAGCTAGTTGGTAAATTCGGAGTGTTTTAGTTACCGACTGGGCATGAAAAATTTAATGAAAGCACTTTTCAGTACAATAAACTCAGCTAGTTGGTAAATTTCGAGTGATTTTGTTGGTGACTGATTATAAAAAATTTAATAAAAGCACTTTTGAATACAAGAAATTCATCTAGTTGGTAAATTCTGAATGTTTTAGTTGCTGACCGAAAATCAAAAATTTAACAAAAGCACTTTTGAGTACAACAAACTGAGCTAGTTGGTAAATTCTCAGTGTTTTAGTTACCGATTGCGTATCAAAAAATTTAATAAAAAAACACTTTTGAGTACAATAAACTCAGCTTGTTAATGAATACTGAGTCTTTTAGTTGCTGACTGCGCATAAAAAATTTAATAAAAACACTTATTACAACAAACTGAGTTAGTTGGTAAATTCTGACAGTTTTTAGTTAATATTTTTATTGATATATTGAATTAACTTTAATAAAAAATTACCGACTGCGTATCAAAAAATCTAATAGAAGAACCTTTAAGCACAACAAGCTCAGCTAGTTTATGATTTCTGAGGCTTTTAGTTGGCGACTGAGTATAAAAAAATTCAATAGAAGCACTGTTGAGTACAACAAACTCACATAGTATATAAACTTCGAATGTTATTCTTGCTGACTGAGTATAAAAATTTAATAAAAGCACACTTATTTTGATTGATTGGGGAAGATCCTAAGAACAGTGAAAATACCAAAAAAAGCATTAGCTTTGTATTTTGATATGAAAAATAGAACCCTTTCACATTTTCTTGATAAATAACAAATTACTAATATTTGATAATATCAAGTGAATTCTGGTAACATAAAAAAATATGTTGTTCTGTTACGTCTCTACTGCTGCCATCTATTCATTTACAGTCATAGATGGCGATATATTTGCCTACCCTAAGTGCTGCCTAGGTGAAAAATCGGTTGTACTACCATCTATAACTATATTGAAACAGATTTTATACTTTAACATTTGGAATTTACCAACTATCGGAGTTTGTTTACTTAAAAGTGCTTTTATTAAATTTTTGATACTCAGTCACCAACTAAAGACTCAGAAATCATCAAATAGCTGAACTTGTTGTACTTAAAGGTGCTTTTATCAAATTATTCTATGCATAGTTGGTAAGTAAGACTCCTGGAATTTTACCAACTAGCTGAGTTTGCTGTACTCAAGTGTTTTTATTATTATTTTTATCCGGAGTCCGCAACTAAGCGACTCGAAATTCACCAACTAGCTGATTTTTTGTACTCAAAAGTGTTTTTTAATGAAATTTGTTGACACGCAGTCGGTAACTAAAACCCTCAGAATTTACCAACTTGCTCAGTTTGTTGCACTCAAAAGGGCTTTTATTAAATTTTGATATTTAGTCAGTAACTAAAACTCTCGGAATTTACTAACTAGCTGAAATTTTTGGACTCAAAAGTGCTTTTATTAACTTTTTTCATTCTCAGTCAGCAACTAAATCACTCGGAATTTACCAACTAGCTGAGTCGGTTGTATAAAATATTTTGATGCCCAGTCGGTAACTAGAAAACTTGGAATATACCAACTAGCTGAGTTTTTGTACTCAAAATAGCTTTTATTAAATTTTTGGTACCTAGCTACCAACTAAAACACTCGGAATTTTTCAACTAGCTGAGTTTGTTGTGCTCAAAGGTGCTTTTATTAAATTTCTGATACTCAGTCAGCAACTAGAACACTCAGAATTTACCAACTAGCTGAGTTGGATTTACACAGAAGTGCTTTTATTAATCTTTCGGATACTCACTCACCAATTAAAAGACTTGGATTTTACCAACTAGATGATTTGTTACGCTCAAAAGTCCTTTAACTAAAACACTCAGAATTTACCAACTAGCTGAGTTAGGATGTACGCAGAAGTGCTTTTTTAAACTTTCTGATACTCTTTCAGTAACTAAAACACTCAGAATGTACCAACTAGCTGAGTTTGATGTACGCGGAAGTGCCTTTATTAAACTTTCTTATTCTCACTCACCAATTAAAAGACTCAGAATTTACCAACTAGCTGAGTTTATTGTACTCAAAAATGCTTTATTAATTTTTGTATACTCAATCAACAACAATAAGACTCGGTAATTACAACTAGCTGAGTCTGTAGTACTCAAAAGTGTTTTTAATTTTTTATGCGCAGTTGGCAACTTAAACACTCGGAATTTACCAACTAGCTGAGTTGTTGTACTCAAAAGTGCTTTTATTAAATTTTTGATACGTAGTCATCAACAAAAAGACTTGGAAAATACCAGCTAGCTGAGTTTGTTGTACCAAAAAGTGTTATGTTAATTTTTTTATATGCAGTTGGTAACTAAACCACTCAGAATTTACCAACTAGTTCAGTTTGTTGCACTCAAAAGTGCTTTTATTAAATTTTTTATATTCAGTCAGGAACTAAAACGTTCAGAATATATCAACTAACTGATTTTGTTGTACTCAAAAGTGCTTTTATTAAATTGTTGATGATAAAATCCTGTTCATACATCTCTGTCCATTAAAAAAAATCTGTATCAATTTTTGTTACTCCTTAACTCAGCTCTAATGAAAATCTCACACCAAATTAATATAGTAAAAACAACATGATATATTGCAAATATAAAAGCAAAAACATTCTTATAAGTACTATCAGTAATGAGATTTGGCATAAATTAATAAATGGGAGTTCTTCCAGGTCGATGATGAATTCTTGTTTGCCATATTTCTTTTATACGAATCTTCTCTGTCATTTCTCAAGGAATGTAAAGAATTTCTGTAAGGGGAATCCTCTTTTCTTGATCTTTTATTTTGCCCTTCGTGATCCCTTTCTAGTATACTCTACCAAGACCATCGTTGTGCTTTTGAGCTTTTATGGGAAGGTAAGGGCTTCGTTTCTTCTGCTAGTTTCCTACTTGACCAATCTAAAACTGAGTCTCTCTCCATTCTAGTTGATTTTGTTTAATTCATTATTTTTCTCCTCATCTCTTCCAGATTTCCAGGTGTTAGTTAGTTGCATTAAGCTCATAATAATTAGTGAAATCATGATAACGGCCTTTACAGATGAAACAATCGCAGTAAAAAGATACTTGTATTTCAATATTTTCATCCATTATAGCTTAGTTTGAAACTAGCAGTGGGATTGCTTCTGGTAACCGGTTTAAAAGTAAAGACTGGTTAAGCTTTAAGATGTTTATTACTCAAAGCCCACTACGACACATCCACAAAACGGGGTTCTTATGATATACCATACACTTTACTGTGTCGGATGCAAATATCACGATCAGGTATGTCCTATGGTATCCACTGTACGAAGAACTTAACCTCTTCTTCAGGACAGTGATTAGCTCCTTCAAATTTGGGATTTTTAAACTCTTCTAAATTGAAAAGTGGAATTCTGAGGTTACAGTTTTGCATTGAAAGTTTATCTTCACGCACATTACCCTTTACATACAGTACTTCAACTCCGAAAAAATTGCACATTTCTCTGGCTTCTTTCTGAACAGTATCAAGTTCTTTACCAATTTTATTATATTGTGAAATCAATCGGTCATAAAATCCCAGTGGGTTTATATGTTGTAATATAGTACTCAACAAGCTTTTATCATAGTCAAACATAATATAGTTCACAGTGATAACAATCAATCTCTTCATGTTGCGCAATAAATAACAAAATTGCTCATTCAAATATAACTCCACAGGATGGTGATTTCTAGCCAATAAATTCAGTGTCTTCTACTCCAATCATGTTTGAAGGTATCAATGCAGCATCTAGAATAAAAATAGAATATAACATAATAAAATTGTTTGTTACAAGTATACATAATGTCATTTTGTGATTTTAATGAAAAAATTAACATCTTTTTCACCCCAAATTGATTTTAGACTTATGCTTGAAGTACAAATCTTTTTCACGCCCTAACATTGCTTTTTGACTTCATGCAGATCCCAGGACCAAGGAATACTTTTTCCAAAAATATTTCATTATATCATTTCAGAACAAATTCTTTTCTTGGGACTTTCAGACTTAGTTTTTTTTACCCATTTTTGGAGGTTGTGTCGTGTCTGAAGCTTATTATTGGAGGGTTTCACTTTGATATCTCATAGTTTGTCTTGTATGAACATATAAATTTGAATAGTTAGTTGCCTGTTGGGAGTTTCGGACTTAGGCTTTTCACTCTTTGTTAGTGTGTGTTGTCTGAAGCTTGTTAGTTGAGATATTTACTTTGGTAAAAACGCTTTTAACCTATCTCAGCCTCTATTACACTACCTGTGAGCTTGGTAGTAGTGCCTATGTATGAAAATTCCTGTTGTTGTATCCTTGACTTTTGATTAAACATTCTAAATTTTGGAGTTGCTATCCTATCCTAAAAAATAATGATAGCGTAACAAAGTCATGCAATGAGATATTTTATTGAAATATTGGCATGCACAATATTGCATGTTATTAATATCATCATAATAAAATTGAATGTCTCAAATTCGTTCTATAAAATGATTCATCAAGTTTTTTCTTGACATGGCACTTGTTCCATTTCGGGGTCATACACGACTTTTAAAATAGTTTCAGTTACTGGTTCAATGTGCGTTTTGTGGTTGGTATGATTGGGTTCATTGATTGTATTTGCTGGTAAACTGTTGATGGTACTCGTTACGTTGGCTGGCGCTTTGTTTTTCATTGATTCGCCTTTATATTCCCTGGTGACATTATCTGCCAATGCTCTTTTATTTTTCCTTTTATTTCACTGTCTATTATCAAACTATTTTTATACAGGTAACAGTTTCGACATATAGACAAGATTTGGTTTATGAAATTGGTAAAGCAGTAGGCCTTTCTTTTTTTTCTTTGCTTTCATTTGAATGCTAATACTAGAAAGATTGGGATAGGATTTATCAAAGGGTAATGTGTTACCAGAACCTTGAGCAAGAATTTGCCCCTCGTCATCAACTATTGTTTTTATGCCTTTATTCTCTTTAGTGCTATCATCTCTGGAAATGTTACTCTCGTATATCCACCATCATAAGAGCTGAATTTTTTAGGTACTCTAAAAAAATTTAGTCTCCAAATGAATTAGTCACTGTTATGAGAAAACACGTATACATTTCCAATGTTGTCACCACCAGTACTTATTTCGTAGTTAAAATACTTGTCTTTGTCAGTATTCAATTCTATTATAACTCTATAATGAACACACACTTTCTTGAAATATTTCATCTTCACTTTTTTTAAATAAGATGCCAGTGTTTACCCTTCCATTGCACAATTAGTACTGATCAAAAACAGACAATAAACTAACTAGTATCGATGATCAGCCACAAAGAACCAAGGGGCAGCCGCATAGAAAAACAATCCAAAAAACCATGTTCATCAAAGATTACATAATAATATCCATCAAATACGCATGTACTGCGCTAACGGTTTCACTACCTGGTAGCTTTTAAGACAGTCCTGAGGACCAATGTACTCTTCAAATTCTTGATAAGATTTTGATAATGCCGGACATATACAATGCCATTTAAAA
>JAQQPU010027976.1:0-10769 GCA_029168905.1 Artemia sp. Kazakhstan ARC1039 | reverse complement strand
CTCCTCTGAAGATGAAATCAGGATGAGCCCTCTTATTACGCGCCATATAAATTGGGAGCTCTTTCGTTTTCGATGCGTTAAAACTTACAAGTTATGCATCTGCCAACGCCTCAATTTTCTCCAGGTCAGCCTGGAGCTCCTTGTGGGGTTCACTGGGATCTTTGTCCTTTGCGATTGATGCCTTTGTCGTCGTGTCATCAGCGAAGTGGTGTTTTTTTACAAGGTTGTCCCTTAGGTTGTTTATCAGAGGCAACGCTGTAGCGTTGCCTATAGTAAAGGCAATACGGCTCCAATCTTTTATTACTATTTATTATTTAATTATTTTTTCCCAGAGGCACTTCATACGGAAGGGGTCGTCGAAAATCTTCAAAGGGGGATCATTCGATTGGAAATTGAGAATTCTAGTGCCCTTTTTAATAGTCGAAAATTATTGAAGGGCAACTAGCCCCCCCCCCGACGCCCATCATTCTCCCAAACACATCCAATCAAAATTTTGAGATAGCTATTTTGTTCAGCGTAGTTGATTTCCTGATAGCGTATGTAATACTGGGAGCTCCATTTGACTTACTCCTCTGTGTGAAAGTTTAAGCCAGTAAAAAAAAAAAAAAACTCGTGAAAAATTTTGAATCACCAGATTTTTTACAAGAATATTTCTAATTCTCTAAGGTTTTAAATTACTTTCCTGACTTCGCTTTCCTTTTTTAGGAGCATTTACCGAGTATTCTGATACAGTTACTAAGTGTCCTGATACACCACCTAATTCCCGAGCTTATTTCCCCGACAAAACATACAGGGTATCTTTTTTAAAGTGTGGCATGTCAATAACTTAGGGTTGTTGTTTATCAATTTTTTTAGCAGTGTCTCAGGCAACGGCGAGTAATACCAACCAGCTATTGAGTGTTTTAAATTTCGAATTACAGATATAAATTAATTAATAGCTTGGTCGCATGCTGTTACAAAACTCCTGGTTAATACAAAAATTGCGAAGACTAAAACCTGTAGTCGATTAAATAAAAAAAAACTAGTTTTTTTCCAACTGAAAGTAAGGACCAACACTAAAAGTCAAAATGAGCATAAATTATTCCGTATATGAAGAGGTTGCCCCCCTTCTCAATACCTTACTCTTTACATTAAAGTTTGACTGTTTGCCCTATTTTTTTTTAGAACGACTCTTGAAACAAAAGGGTCGTTTAATTAGAATAGGAAGATTTTTTGAAAGCGATTAAAACTTTACCGGAAAGAGCAAAGGTGTTGAGGAGAGAGCAAACCCTTCATATATGGAATAGTTTCTGTTCGTTTTGAGTTTTAATGATGCTCCTTACTTTCAGTTGAAAAAAACTTTTTTTTTCCCAGGGATGATCGTATTGATCCATTAGTCCTAGAATATCGTAAGAGGGCTTATTTGAACGGAAATTAAAAGCTCTAGTGCCCTTTTTAAGTGACAAAAAAAATTGGAGGGCAACTTGGCCCTCTCCTACGCTCATTTTTTCCCCAAAGTCGCCTAATAAAATTTTGAGATAACCATTTTGTTCAGCATAGTCGAAAATCTAATAAATATGTCTTTCAGGATGACTTAACCCCCCACAGTTCCTGGGGGAAGGGCTGGAAGTTATGAACTTGTTAAGTAAAGAATGAAGTTTAAACTTAAAATGAATAAAAACTATTACTTTACAGCTTATCAGCGGCACCTCCCGCGGCGCTTCCCGGCCCGCCGCAGCGGCCGCCCCCGGGGGGTGGGGGGATCCCATACCAAATGCTGTAAATAAAAGTGTTTGATATTATTTCAAGTGCTATATTCTAATAAATGTTGTATTTTTTCTATAAATAAATAAACAAAAAAAAGTGTATTTATTTAAGTGTTTTTTTTTCTCTGTGCCTATGTAAATGTTGTATTTTTTATTATAAATAAATTAAAAAAGTGTATTTTTTCATGTTTAATGTGCTTTCATGTTCAATGTAAGGAACTGTCATAGAAACTTCAGAAAGGGCTCATTCGATTGGAAGTTGGAGTGGCTAGTGCCCTGTTTAATAGTCGAAAGTGATTGGAGGGCAACTAGCACCCCCCCCTTCCCCAAGACCATCATTCCCCCAAACACGGCCAATCAAAATTTTGAGATAGCCATTTTGTTCAGCATAATTGATTTTCAGATAGAAAACATCTTTTTGTGGAGGAAACTCCCCCACAACCCTCGGGGCAAGGGTTTTAAGTTATGTCGTGGGGGCATATAAGGTTCTTATAGAAGGCGTTGTCGTAGAAGCTTCAAAAAAGGCTCATTCGATTGGAAATTCAAAGGGCTAGTGCACTTTTTAATAGTCGAAAGTGATTGGAGGGCAACTAGCCCCCCCCCACGCCCTTCATTCCCCCAAACACATCCAATCAGAATTTTGATATAGCCATTTTGTTCAGCGTAATTGATTTCCAGATATAAAATATGTTTTTGAGGAGGATACTCCCCCACAGCCCTCGGGGCAGGGGTTTTAAGTTATGCCCTGGGGGCATACAAGGTTTTTATAGAAGGCGTTGTTGTAGAAACTTCAAAAAATGCTCATTCGATTGGAAATTCAAAGGGCTAGTGCCCGTTTTAATAGTCGAAAGTGATTGGAGGGCAACTAGCCCACCCCGTGCCCATCATTCCCCCAAACACATCCAATCAAAATTTTGAGGTAGCCATTTTGTTCAGCGAAGTTGATTTTCAGATAGAAAATATGTTTTTGAGGAGGACACTCCCCAACATCCTTCAGGGCAAGGGTTTTAAGTTATGCCCTGGGGATATATAAGGTTTTAAAGAAGCCGTTGTCGTAGAAACTTCAATAAAAGCTCATTTGACTGGAAATTCAAAGGGCTATTGCCTTTTTTAGTAGTCGAAAGTGATCGGAGGGCAACTAGCCCCTCCCCACACCCATCATTCTCCCAGACACATCCAGTAAAAATTTTGAGATAGCCATTTTGTTCAGGGTAGTTGACTTCCAGATAGAAAACATATTTTTAAGGAGGACACTCACCCACAACCCTCAGGGCAAGGTTTATAAGTTATGCCCTGCGGGTATATAAGGTTTTTATTGAAATCTTTGTCGTAGAAACTTGAAAAAGGGCTCATTCGATTTGAAATTCAAAGGACTAGTACCATTTTAATAGTAAAAAGTGATTTGAGGGCAACTAACCCCCCTCTCTTGCCCACCTTTTCCCAAAACACATCCAATCAAAATTTTTAAATAGCCATTTTATTCAACGTAGTTGAAAGTTTTGGAAATTAGGTATTTAAGGATAACAACCCCTCCCCCCACAGCCCTCAGGGCAGGGGGTGTAAGTTATGCCCTGGGGGTATGTAAAGTTTTTATTGAAAGTGTTGTCGTAGAAACTTCAAAAGGGCTCATTCAATTGGAAATTGAAATGGAAAGTACCTTTTTTAATAGTTGAAAGTTATTGGATAGCGACTAACGCCCCTCTCACGCCCACCATTTCCCCAAACACATCCAATCAAAATTTTGAGATATCCATTTTGTTCAAAGTAGTTGAAAGTCCTGGAAATTAGGTCTTTTAGGATGGTAACCCCCTCAGATCCCTCAGTGCACGGGTTGTAAGTTATACCCTGGGGGCATTTAAGGTTTATATAGAAAGTTGTTGTACATGATTTATAGAATAGATTTTAGTCTTCCTCAAATCCAATTTTTATATGTTTAAAAACTAAATGTTGACTTAAGATTAAATCAAAATGCGCTGTGATAATGCTAATTCCCAATAAGGCATCTCAGCAGTATCCCAAGAACGACTGAGGGTATTCTGTTTAAACGTTCGGGGCTACTTCTGCTCTTAAAATTTGACCAAATCCAAATAGCGTAAGTGTATCCAAGCTATCAAAGAAAGTAAACAGATTTTTTTGCGAATGGTATCAAGTTTTCCATTAGAGGTCAACTAGAGGAGTCATGGTATGTCATCTTCTGTGACCATTCTTCTGTGACTAATTTGGTCTTAAATATAACCACTTTTGTATTTGGGCAGCCTCTGTTTATGGTAACATCAAAGTTCATAATCCAGCTACCACAGCTGAGTGGATTTGACACTCCCCTTGGAATCTTGAGGATCCAGTTGAAATCTCTATGTGGTAGTGATACCTCTGAATATGGAGGGGCGTTTCTCTGAATTCGGAGGGTCCGTGACACCATACCAAACGGTCAATGGAAATGAAGATTACGACATATTTATTCATTGTAACAAATATACCCCAATTGTTATTCTTCAAGGTTGACTGAAAAAGCTCTTCGAGTTTTGCAGAATATTGTGCATCGAAGGGTTCATATTTGTTCCCTGAAGGAGAAAACCGGAACCGCCACTTCGTCTAACAAGAAACGGTTCTTCATGCGATATACGGGCCTGCAATGACAAACATTCGGACAACTACTATAATCTAAATTGACATCGAAACGGTTACCCATCACCGGAATTTTGTCCCTCCCTTCCAAATATGCTCTTTCAACAAGAGATGAATCTTCTTTTGAGAAGAGATTCCAGACTGCTTTATCATCCTCTTCCCCCGGGGGGGGGGGGGTATAAAACAAATGAAATAACCGTTGGGCAAGTTTACAACTGTGGATTAATTTGATCTTAAATATAACCACTGTTTTACTTGGGCAGCCTCTATTTATGATAACATCAAAATTCATAATTCAGTCTAATAGTTAGCTACCACAGCTGAGTAGATTTGACACTCTCCTTGGAATCTTGAGGATCAAGTTCAAATCTCTATGTTGGCAGTGGATTTCTCTAATGACTTATAAAACGGTAAGAAATAAAATAAATGCGGAGGGGAGTTTCTCTTCATAAACAGCTATAATTTTCGCCGACCTTCTTAGGTCAAATATCTTTAAAGCTTCGTGATTAATTTTGTACTTTGGAATTCTATAGAGAGTAGAATTTTTTTAAATTTTGGGTTACAAATTCCCTTATCAATTGTATTGAAGTCTGTGGTAGCTAGAAGAGGGACAACACCCTTAGAATAAGTTTCAAATTTATTTACACAATATTTCTCTAAATGTTCACGCCAAACGTCAGTTGGGCTAGGAATCATATCAAGGTCTAATCCTGGTGGCTTTTGTTGTGCTTACCCCTTGGGTCCAGCTTACCTAGGAACTGTACCTTGATATTTGCCTGGCTGGTGAGGAGGCACCATTTCAGGCTGAGGAAAGCCTGGAAGGGAAATTTGAGAAGACACGCTAACCTGGGGTTATTCACCTTGCAGAGGTTAGCTTCTAGCCATTCCATTTTCATATCCCTGTGCTGGTACATTGTTTTCAATACCATTCAATTTAGTCATTGGTTGAGAAATTAACAAATTTTGCATTTGCCTTTTTGAATTCATTGGTGATTAAACCAAACAGGGCGGTCTTCTGCTTTTGGCGCATCCTTGCCTATATGATGGTAAGCTCCACTTCAAGAATAGTTCATTGGTAAAGTTTCCCCTTCACAAGTAAAGATAACGCCGAATTTTTGAATTGTGGTTTCATGAATTTCAAGTCTGCAAATCTGGGATACCAAATGGACACTTTTAGTGGCTTTTGGACACTTTTTCACTCTGAGGGACACCGGGACACTATTGGGTCAAAAAAGGCAGCTTTTCGAAAAAAGGGACACTTTTTGGACATTTCTCCAAATCAAAACCAAATGTCTTTATTTTCTTCTTTTTTTATAAATACGACTGCTTTTAATTTGTACTTTACTTTGAAGCTTTGGTAACGGCTTGGGGATTTTACTTAGATGTTTTTGCGCCCTGCGCAAACACCATTTATCAACCGAATAGGAATAGGACCTACAGACTTAACTAATGTGGTATGCTAGAACTATTGAATCCATCTTTTTCTTCTATCTTACGGTTGACGTTTGTCATCAAGTCGGTCCACTTCAAGGACCCACCTACTGCTGGTGGCAAAGTCACCAAGGCCGCTGAGAAGGCTGGAGAGAAGAAGTGAATGACCATTCCCTGCTGGCACGTTCCACGTAAATCCCTGTGGCGTGTAGCCGTGTACATATGGCTATTATTGCACTACTGCCATTAATAGAAAGAAAGGAGTTTCGCAGAAAAGCTGTGTTACGACTCAATTTTATTTATAGTCGCTAGCGAATGTTTCTGTTTTATATTCTATACTTTCAGCTGTGTTTTTTGTCAAACGCTGGTCGCCAGTTTCTATCGAGTATAACTCAAGTGAATTTATTTCAATCGGCCTTGTCTTCTCACTTTTTTAGTACTCGAAAACGTCATTTTTACTCAGGGCTACTTTTAAATGTTCAGAAAACGGCAAGATAGAGGAGTTGTTAAACGATTTTAATCACTTGACCAACCATTTGACTGAGTGGTTAAGGAGATCGACGTCTTTTGTTTAACTTTAAAACCATGCAGGTCAAATAGACATTTCGTTGCTACAGCCGTTCGGACCTTGTCGCACCCAAAGATCCTTAATAGCCACCGAAGATCGACGACTCGCATCTTTTTCGCATAACTTATGAAAATGCCGAAGTGAAAATGAATCTCTATGATTGGTTCTTTACTTTTCGACAAAGATAGGTAGCGGTATCGATAATCGATATAAAATTTTGCTCTGTTGACATTCTCATGGCGATCTTTTTCTGCCATCTCTTCATATTGAACTAGCACTAAACCTAATTTATTGGTAGCGTTAATGTCAAAGCTGGAAATACCTGCAGAACTCATGCAGGTAACAGACCGCTAGGTAGCAGAACAAAGAAGGACAAATTTCACAGGTTTTTTGGCACTTTTTTCACAGGTTTGAAAATTCATTCACCTTCTCTTCTTGGCTTGATTTGTTGCGATCCTTTTTTTTCTTATTATTAGCCGTTTCTGTTCTCTTCTGGTTTTTATCGACATTGAACATGCCTCGTTTGACACGTCTAAAGATATTAGCGTGTTTTTTTTTTATCTTTGATTGTCCTTTTTTTGTGGCCAGCGTTTACCCCATGGGCAGATCCAGGAATTTTTTTTTGGGGGGGGGGGGCAAAATAGGTTTATCCGATAAACGCGCGTTAGGAATAAGTTTAATTAACGCAAACTTGCGTTAATTAAGTAAATCACACTACTTTAGACTACGTTTGGGAGGGCGCGCGCCCCCCTCCCCCTGGATCCGCCACTGGTTTACTCCCCTGGAAAATATACTCCACGAAACACAACCCCCAAAAGGAAAATGCCCCCCTTTCACCCTCGGAAAAAACAAGGAAAACACCACCACCACCACCCCCCGAAAAATATCACCCTTACTTAGCTGGTTGGTCTCCAATTCCTTTGGACTTCAAAAAAAAGGAACGCTCAATTTCCGATCTAATGATCAAATTCCGAAGTTTCTGTGACCTTGTGGTGGAGGTATGGATAAGGAAGGGGCAATCCCCCTCCTGTAGAGAATAAGTTCTGCTCATTTTGGGGTTTACTGTTATTCTTTACTTTCATAATAACAGCGAAGACCAGAAATATTCCCAGAAATCATAAGGGAGTAGATATCAATTTCACATTTTATAATGTGTTTTTAAAAGTTTCTTTTGTATCCCTCCCCGCCCCCCCCTAAAAAAACCTTTTCTGGTAAATACCCTTTTGCTGGCTTTTCGTGGGGGAAACTTTCACGGAGGGGATTACCGGCATAATTTTAAAAACAATCAGAAACTGAAGTCTTATTCATTTGAAAGTGCGCAAGAAACGTTTTTCACCTGAGATCGTCCGCTAGAAAGTTTCTGGGTGGAATTTATCAGCTAGAATGGAATTGTCTTAGGGAGAATTACCATGAAGGGGGGGGGGGGGGTTACGTGAAAAGAGCTTTCCACGGTCGAATTTTTCCGCGGGGGAAGGAATTTTTCATGGAAGAGAGCCCTATTTCCTGGTATTATTTAAGAACGATTAGAAATTAAATTTTAAAAAAGCTTTTTTACCTGAAAGAAAGGAGCTCTTTACCTGATCAAACCTTAAAATGGAAAGAAATTATTACGTATACTTTAATATATTTTAGTATATACTATACGTATATAGTTTATGTATATTTTAGTATATGTATACTTTTAATTAATCGATAGTTTTGACTTTTTGTCCCAATTCTTGAAGATCGACTCCTGAAACAGAATGGCTGTTTAATAAGAATAATGAGCTATTTTTTAAATTTCCAATCATCGATTATGAAAGAGCGTCGGTGGGTCCAGAGTGGGGAGAGGGGATAGTGCCTGAAAACACCTAGAGGGAGCCGGATTTTCCAGCATGATCTGATTAGGAATCAGAAATTAAAATTTATAAAATTTTATATCGATATAAAATTTCGCTCTGTTGACATTCTCATGACGATTTTTTTCTGCCATCTCTTCAAATTGAACTAGCACTAAACTTTATTTATTGGTAACGTTAATGTCAAAGCTGGAAATACCTGCAGAACTCATGCAGGTAACAGACCGCTAGGTAGCAGAACAAAGAAGGACAAATTTCACACGTTTTTTGGCACTTTTTTCACAGGTTTGAAAATTCATAGTGACAACCCTGTATATTGGCTAATTTTCTAGAGGGACACTAAAAGTGACCTTTTTTGACTGATTTGGACACTTTTGTCCCTAAAAGTTTTGGCAACCCTGCTGCAAATCTTTTGACAAGTTTTCAAAACTGATCATTGTGTTTTTAAAATATTTACACAAAATGGTGTGGGTGTGTAATATAAATAAACTTTTTTTCGATCGATTTCTCAACAAACAATCCAAAACATTGACGTTAAATGACTCTACCGTTTGATGATAGACCGAGTCTCACAGCTGTAACAAGGAGAGGAGTCTTGTGACGTTGCTGCTCCCCCATCGAATTGAAAAAAGATTCTCACGATTCAATCTATATTTCTGTGTAATGTTTTTATTTGCTTGTTTTTGCTTTTTGCTGTTTGCTAACTTCTGCATGTTTGCCTGTTGATGATTAAATTAGAAAACTGGCTATGTTTAAAAGGGCAAAACAAGGGCAATTGCCTTTTTTTAGTGCTATAGTTAAATTACGGTAAAAGATTCCTTGTGACGGGGATATGTATTTTAATTCGTCAAAAACGACACCATTAAGTAATTACCTACTATTATTTCTGTGACCAAAGCGGAATTTACGTTTAAAATATGAAAGAAAAGTTAAAGTACCAAGGACACCAAAATGAAAACACATTTAGCCCTCTTAATCTATTTTAGGTCTATTCATACCTGAAAATCCGGGTTTCCTACGAGTTTTTGTTTAGCTGCTATTAGCATTTTTAGTTTGAATAAATTCGCAAAACAGTGTTGTCAATAATAAAACAACGATAAACTTCGGAGCTGAATAATATTAGCGAAAACTATTTCCTACGAATCCGACACTGTTTTTCATTTGTGAAAATTCAAATTTACAAAATCTGTTGATTGTTATATATATATTAGTGAAAATACATTTTGTGAAAAAATATGACCTCAAGTTCAGAAAGTGACTATTCTGATGTGTCAGAAAATATTTTGATGATGACCAAGCGTCAGATGGTATGCAAGATACCATTTCAGAATACTTGTTCCAGTTAGACCCCGACGCCGTGCCGGCGGATCGACCAAACGCCGCCGACGAGAGGCCTGGCGCCACCGAAGTGTCGTAACGCCGCCGGCGCGCCGCCGCCGACGGAGGCGGCGGCGTTCGGTCGATTTCAAATTAATTTTGCGGCAATTCTTTATTGCGTCAACCGCAAATTCGGAGCTTTTCCTTCTTGTGTGGTTTAATATTTCGAATTTCCTGATTAGAAATCAAGCAGGGCTTGCACTATCCCCGAATTTTCGGGTATTTCCCTGAAAATCTATGCGTCACCCCAAAAAAAAATTTGGTTCCCCGAAAACCACGCAATCACGGTGACACCCCTAGCGATTTATCACCAGTGACTCCCTGCCAAATATTACTTGGCCTACCATAATTCTTCACTACTCTCTTGTTCATTAATTTTCGTCTCTTTTGTTACTTTGCATAAAAAAGAGACAGATGCAATTGCAAATATTGCAATATCTTCATATGTATACAAAAAACAGAATCGTCTTTATGAAATGAGTTCAAATCATTTCGAATGCAGGTTCCCAATCGCTATTTCTTACATCGTTTATAGTCAAGAATTTTATTTTCAAGTTTAATCCCAAAAAAACCTTCTATTGTGACAAATTTAGCTATAGACTAAGCTATGTATAAGGTTTGGGAATTAAAGATTAAACTGGAAGTTACCTAAGAAATATGATTCAAAAATAAATTGTAAATTATTGCCTATAGGAGGGGGGATAGGGGGCTATCATTTTTAAATGATAATACCTCATTTTTTTTATTGAAAGCGGGGATGCCAAAAGGTTAATTATTTTTTGCATTTAAAATGGAGACAGAAGAAAATGATATCCAATTCCCTAGGAAACCATTGAAATATTTTGATAGACTCAAGGCCCCCCATTAGGACATGTTCATTGTCTTGGGTATTTTGCGATTTCTCATAGGCTACTGGCCTAATTTGCATTTTGTGTGTGCTCCCTTCTAATTGTATTCTTTGGATCTTATTGAATGCCACAGCAAATCTATGACTCAGTTTTCCAATAATTTGAGGTATATCTGAGTAATTTCGACATTTTTGTTGTTGTCTTTGTGCCCCCTTACTCCTACCCTCAATTTTTTTCAAGGAACACTAAGCTTTTTAACGTTATTTTGCGTGTTTGTTTGAACCATATAGTGACCTAGTTAATTATTAAGTAACTTATTTTTCTAATGAAAGATGAG
>JAQQPU010027974.1:0-10771 GCA_029168905.1 Artemia sp. Kazakhstan ARC1039 | reverse complement strand
GCTACCCGTTGCCAGGGTGGTCTAGAAGTGCCATTGGCAAAGAGTGGGTGGAACATTCAGAGAGTGTCAAACACGACGAAACAGTGACTGTGAAAGCCATGGATTACTAGAAACAAGCTTTGAGTACGAGGAACCATCATGGAAACAAACGATTTCCGAACTTAGCAAAGTTTGTAAAATACTTGTTCTCCTTGGCATTTTCGAACGTAGCCTCAAAGAGACTGCTCAGCTTACTCAAGGAAGTAAAAACAGACAGAAAGAATCCTTTGGCAACGGTAGCTCTAGCTTCCGCGATTCAGACGAAACGTGGAATGAAATAAGCCGCAGCTACTGCAGACACACTGACGGTTGACCAGCTCCTCAGAAGAGGCTAAAAGGAGCAGTAGCGTCTGCCAACGCAGCTGAGTTACAGCGTGATAAGAGTGGGATTTGTTCTCATAAAGGGCCATGCGATAGAAGTAGATTAGCTCCTTTCGCTTTCGTCGTTTATCTCGCATTTTATCTCCTTCGCGTATAGCCTTTCTTGTTCA
This sequence comes from Artemia sp. Kazakhstan ARC1039, assembly GCA_029168905.1. Classification (NCBI taxonomy): domain Eukaryota; kingdom Metazoa; phylum Arthropoda; class Branchiopoda; order Anostraca; family Artemiidae; genus Artemia; species Artemia sp. Kazakhstan ARC1039. The sequence continues at coordinate 10,241 of JAQQPU010027974.1, read as the reverse complement.
TTTTTCAGAGCAAAGTTCCGTTTTCCTTTTATGTTAAAGCCCTTCGTTTTCGTCACTTTCCTACCTCAACTTTACCGTAATAGTGAAACGACAGATTCTTTAAGTTCTTTAATTTAATTGATAAATTCACTATACAATGTAAAAAACATAAAATATAATAGCAGAACGAATAACGGATGATGAAACTCTGTTTTGTCTCCCGTTAGTTTTCTAGAGTGCGTTCTTACTGCTTTTCGTAGATTAGTTTTAAACCGTTTTACAGCCGTTTTAAACAACGGTGGGAGATGGATGGCCGAAGTGGATGCAGATACTCTTTTGTTTAAATGAATGTACTTCAGTAGGTTGTATGTATTTGAAAGTTTTGGTAATTTTTATACTGTTTTTGCAGTTATATAAATATTAATGAGCTGTGACTTTGCGTTTTCCCTTTATCATTCGTGAATAACTGTTTGGGGATAGTGTTAAAAAAAAGTCTATCCACATAACTCGGACCCAATGGTTAAAGGCCTTGTGCCTGGAATTCGTCTGGATTTTCTGTTTTCGTCCTGAATCTAACGGGCCGTCGCGTGGAGTCTGAAAGGGTCGGAAAAAGTAAAGGCTCATGTAGAGAAGTGTCTTAACTAAACAGCTTTACAGTCTGAATGAAATAGGACTACACTTAGTTTCAAACTCAAATACATTTCATTATTTTTCGAAACTCTAGCTGCTTCCCTTTGTCAATTTTGATAAAATTGATCGGCGAAATCCCGTTTTTCTTTCTGGAATCACATCTGGCTCCTGTAGATCTGCTCTATAGACTTTTAGAATGTGGTACATCATTCGTAAGTCACTCGAACACCTCCAAAAATATAAAAAAAAATAAAAAATCATTCTTACTAAAAATTTTACCGGATCCCGAGCAGAGCAATTTACCGATTTTCTACCGAAAATTGTCGAGGTTTTACAGATTGTTTGAAAAGAAAAGTTTAAGCACTGGATTGTAAACTTTATTCCTTCCACCCTTAAATAACTTCAAAACTTTATTTTTTTTCAGCATTGAGATGTTGCTCATATAAAAAATTCTGGATTTTTGTTTCACAAATTATTTAATCTATTATCCAGGATTCCATCATTTTTTTACGACTTTTTACTGGACAAGTTGTATCATAAATGGGCTGAACAATGGAGCTCAGTGAGTCATAAGAAAGGGGGTGCATCGCCGTTACATCAAACACAGGATGCCAGCTAATACATCCCAGTTGTACTGCAAATTTATCCAAATTGGGCCTTTTCAAATGCCGGACCTTAATTTTCGCCTTAAGAATTGTTCCTTTTTTCTATTGATGAAATAATACCAGTGACCACAAATGATCAGAGCCTGGATGCACAATTACGTGAGCATGGTTTTTATTCAGGTACTTAGAGCTCACAAAAATTTATCAAAATTATCAGTTAACGTTGCTGAGATATTCTTCTGAGATAACCGTATTCATCCAAAGTTATTTTTAAAGAATTTTATAAACCTCAAGGATAGAAGAACCTTTATTATTGTTACAAACGTTGAATTAAACTAAATAAAGTAAGAGCCTTTAAAGAACGGCAACAATTTGTTTCTTACAGCTTGTGATGTGTAAACACAAAATTACAAGTATGAAGGTCGAATTGTCCTAATCAATAATCACCCGAAACGTCTATGGGCAACAAAATGGTTGATTTGCTCGTAGAATTTTTGTTGTGCACATGTTCGTTTTGTGAGCATGCCTTTATGCCAATCTTCCTTAGGTACAATACATAAAGGTTCTTATAGGAAATTATTGAATTGATACAATTGTTAACCTTGAAGAACCAGTGCCAAAGTTGAGGCTGTCTGGGTCTTTTTGGGGTTATTACCAATATCATCATTTTACTGAAACATGACAGGAAGGTGGGGCAAGCTCTTAATCTTAATAAATCGACAAGGCTTGAAAACAAATGGCTGACATTTGTCACTTGATAATCTGTAGTAAACGAAAATGCATGCCTAAATTGGTGACACTTTAATTGATGCTATGTGAAAAAAAAAAGTTGTGACTACCAGCCATTTTCAGAGCCTTGGGTATAAAATAATGATAAAGTCCATTGTAGACTGGGAATTTTTTTTAAAACGATTTCCCCCTTGTCTTTGAACTTTAAGAAGCTGCAATACATGGAAATAAATACTTAAAAGAGACTACAATTATTGCTATGGACAAATGTTGTAAGAATGAGGCATTTTAAGAGTTTTTGGAATGAAAAAGTTTTTCTATGCTTTGGAGACAAGTAAAGATTAGTAGCATGTATAAATTCACCTAAACATGTATATATCAATAGCAAGAAAAAATCCACAAGAAAAAAATCCACAATATCAACCTTGTATGCATGTCATTTTCAGAGTATACCCTCGGAAGCTGTCAAAATAATAGCATTGTAATCAACCCCTCAAATCTTCTAGCTGATCCCTCACTCTTTACGCTATTGTTTAACTTTTTGCCTCAATCTTTTAAGAACGACTCCTGAAAACAAGAGCCGTTTAATTGAAATAAAAAGTTCTCTCTAAATACTAAAAAACTTTAGGGTACAGAACAAGGGATTGAGGAGGGTAAAAAATCCTCAAATACGAACTAATTTATGTTTTTTTTTAAGTTTGTATGTAGTTCCTTAAATTCAGTCGAAAAAAAATACCTTTTTGAATTTAATTTCTAATTGTTTTTCAAATAATGCCGGGGAGTCCACTTTCATAGAAAATTCTTCCCCGAAATCCCCAACCAACCAATGGACTATTTTTCTATTTTCCAGATAATTCCAGCCCCGTTGAATATAAACCCCGGACTGTTCCCCGGAACATATCCACATACAATAAAGGAGTCTCCAAAGAGAAAGTAAGACAAACTAAAAAAAATTCATATAGAAATTCTTTCAAATTCCCCCCGTGTAAAATTTCCATGGAAAGTTCACCCTCAGAAGCTTCCCTCCCCACAAAAATTCTCGCATAGAAAATATTCCCTGCAGAAACCCCTCCCCCACGAAAAATGCCAGTATTCATCACAATAATGCATACCATATGTAATTAACGGGCAAATTTCATAACTTACAGCCATTTCTTCAGAAACAGTGGGGATCATGTCATACCCAGACACGTGATTACTGGAACTTTCAACTATGCCGAACAAAATGGAAAGCTCAAAATTTGAATTGGATGAATTTTGGGAAAAACGGGCATCAGATGGGGGCTAACTGCCTCTTATTCATTTTATTTACTCAAAAAGGGTACTAAAACTTTTGATTTCCGTTCGGGTGAGTCCTCTGCGGATCTTCCAGGACCTTTGGTTCGATACGATCACCTCTGGGAAAAAAAATAACAAATAAACAAACAAACAAGAAAAAAAGTAAATAAAGATACACCCGTCATCTTTGTTCTAGAAAAAGACACAAAATTCCGCACTTTTGTTTATTGGAGGTCGAAACCTTTACAGCAGGATGCTCTGGTAAGCTGAATTTGAAGATACGATTTTCATCAAGATTGTTTTACTTTTTAATATTTGGGGTGTTTCCCCTCTTTTTCGATAAACTAAGCAAATTTTTTACATGTTTGTAGGTTTTTATGGGTAACATTAAGCTTAATGAATTCTATACATTTGGAATCAAACAGTTTGTGGTAACGAACTGTAAGTAAGGAGCGACCCGGCACAATGGTAACTGAAACTATAGAAAACAGGTTTTTGATACCAATAGATACATCAAAAGACTCAGATTTCAATGCTAAATTCAAATATATAACTTTCATCAAGTTTCGTTCTACCCATCAAAAGTTACGCGCCTGAGAAAATTTGGCTGATTTTGGATGAAAGGTAGAAAGACCCTCTAAAAGTTATAAAACCTTAATGAAAACTACACCATCATATTCAGCGTATCAGAGAACCCAAATTAGGGGTTTCGAGCTCCTATCTACAAAAATTTGGAATTTTGCATTTTTTTTGCCAGAAGAAAACTCACGGATGCGTGTTTATTCGTTTTTTTGTTGTTTTTTTTCCAGGGGTGATCGTATCGACCCAGTGGTCCTAGAATATCGTGGGAGGACTCATTGGAACTTAAATTAAAAGTTCTAGTGCCCTTTTTAAGTGACCAAAAAATGGGGGGTAACTAGGCCCCCTCCCACGCTTATTTTTTCCCAAAGTCACCTGATCAAAATTTTGAGATAGCCATTTTGTTCAGCATGGATGAAAATCTGATAACTATGTCCTTTAGGATGACTTAATCCCCCGAAATCCCAGGGGGGAAAGGCTGAAAGTTATGAACTTTACCAAATTTTAACATATAGTATTGGTTATTAGGAAATATACAGACGTTTTCAGGGGGGATTTTTTCTGGTAGTAGGGGGAGGGGGGTGGGTGGGTCGGGGGTTATTTGGAAATATCTTTCCATGAAGGGAGTTTTCATGGGGGAAGGGACATTGCTATGAATGAAGCGCCGGATTTCCCAGCATTATTTAAATAAAAATCAGAAATTAAATATAAAAAAAACAAGTTTTTCAACTGAAAATAAGGAATAACATGAAAACTTAAAACGAACAGAAAATATTACGAGTATGATTGGGTTCACCCCCTAGTCAATACCACGCTCTTTAAGCCAAAGATTTTTTAGTACTTTCATAAGAGCTATTTATTCTAAATAACGTCCTTTGTGATTAAGAGGTCATTTTTAAAGAATTGGAACAAAAGTCAAACTTTAGCTTAAAGAGCGAGGCATTGACTAGGGGACGAGCTTCTAAAATACGTATTAAACACATATGAATATATAAGTTCGTTACGTAAGTTAATTCGTAAGTTACGTATATTTATTAATAATAAAAACGTTCGTAAATAAAATTAAACAAGTTTCGAGAAAGCCATTTAACCAAATAAAAGTAAAATTATTATGCAAATTTTGTTTTAATTATTCATGTTCTGTGAGCCAAAATAAAAACCTGTATTAATTGAAAAACATTCAAAAATTAAATAAAAAAAAGTTTTTTTTAACTGAAAGTAAGGAACGACGTTAAAACTTAAAACGAAAAGAAATTATTCCTTATATGAAAGGGGCTGTCCCCTCCTCAACGCCTCGCTCTTTACGGTAAAGTTTGACTTTCTCGCAACTCTTATTTTTCTTAAACAATAAAAAACTTTAACGTAAAGAGCGAGGCGTTGAGAAGGGGAAAGCCCCTTTCATATACGGAATAATTTCTGTTCGTTTTAAGTTTTAACGTCGTTCCTTACTTTCAGTTAAGAAAAACTTGTTTTTTTGTTTAATTGAAATAAAAGGCGAATTCTTTTGATGTATCTATTGTTATCAAAATTCCGTTTATTAGGTTTCGGTTACTATTGGGAGAGTTACTCCTTACGTAAAGTTTGTTACGTAAAGTTTGTAAGGTTTTGTTACGTAAAGTTGTTTTACGCATAAAATATGAACTGTTTGAGAATCAATATGTTAAAAGCTGCTAGTTTAGAAATTTTAGAGTCATTACCTCTAAGGCTTTGAGGATAGTATCGAGTCTCGATTTATACTTATTAGACTTTCTGACATTTCTGAACAAAAACGCCATTTCAAAGTTTCGATCCAATATTATAGGATTACTGAGAGGCATGGGCGCCCATAAGCTGAATTCCAGGGGGGGGGGCAAACTTCGTCTAATTGCTACTTTTAATGCTATATAATAGAAATCTCAGAACAAAAATATAAAAATAAGGCAGCATCATTCAGCCAGGGGGGGCAAGAGCCCCCCCCCTGCCCCCCCATATGGACGCCCATGCTGAGAGGCCTGATAGCAAAAATATATTACAAAGTGGATTGATTTTACTCATTTTTAAAGATTTAAGTTTTGATGATCAAGTCTTAAGTATTTTATACAACTCTGAAGGAAAACTTCTTTGTCAACTAATCCTTCAAGCTATCCTAAATTTATGTATAGTTGTTCAGTTTCAAATATGTTATTTAGTTTCAAATATGTTAATTTTGTATTCAGAAAAATCGTCAATTTACAGGTAGTCGTTCTACCACAAGGAAAGCCTTCTATCACAGGAGGTCAGTCAAAGTACCAAGTTGGTGACTATGTTGATATTAACTGTACGTCAGCCCCTTCAAAGCCACCGGCGATTCTAAATTGGTATATAAATGGAAAGCAGGTAAAAACTCGCGTAAGATCTTACAAGTCTGGCTTTATTTTAGAAAATTTAGTATTTCCTCTTTTGATTGTGTGTTCAAATGCACTAATAATTGAAAATCAGATAATTAGCAATACTTAATAGTTGTTACTGTATATAGATTACGAAATGGTTTCAAGTCTACATGTTGTATTTTTTTTTCGCACCCTACAACTTTAAAAAATGATGTTATAACCTTCTGCTTGGTGAAACAAAGAAAAAATTGTTGAATATAGTATGGAATATTGCAAATGTCGACAAAATAACTCATCTTAATAATGTTAAATGAAAGCAAAATTTAGGTGTGGATCCAAGGAAAATCAACTATTTCTGCACTATACAAGTACAGTTACGATTAGAGGTTAACGCCATGACTGTTGGAAATAGGAATTTGCTAATATTTCACGAGACAACACCCAAATGTAGCAGCGATAGTTGATCAGAAAACTTATCGTAGGCATGCTTTGAGAAAGTTAAAAAAAGTATTTTTAATCTTTAATCTAATATTTGATTTTGATGTTTGTTAGTTAGCCTTGAAGTTAGTAGCAGTAACTAAAAAATTCCATGGCAATTACACATACATTTTATTGTAAAACAGAAAAACAGAAAATAAGAAAACTTGAACACTTGAAATAAAAAAAAGAATATTTGAACTAGGATTCTTTATTGCTCTCACAAAAAAGAAAATAAAACTTTGCCTCAACAGCTTTATTTTCTAGCTATTTTGGCTAAAATAATTTAAATATATATAAAATTTATATATATAAAAATAATTTATTTGCAATATATATAAACCTCTAATTATATGTCTAATTATATGTTTTGTTATATGTCGAACAAAAGTATAGGCTGAAAATGGATTATACTCCGTTAACAAAGGTAGGGTTACAAATATAAGTTTGACAAAAACTTTTATGGAAGGACTTTTAAACAATGGTGGTTATAGTACCATTGTTCTTTATATATTTCAGAATAGTTTTAAACAATTTTTGGAACGAACTAATATTTAGAACGAAACATTTGAAATGGATTTTGTTTTCAGTAAAGAACAAATTATGCTCTGGTCATTAGAAAGCACGGGGGGCGTCAGCCCCTTTCGTCTTAGTTTCTGCTTGTTTTTAGTTTTATGTTGCTATTTATTTTTGTTTTGGGTTTATTTTATTTTTTGATAGTTTTACGCTTGGAAAGTTACTTGACTTTATTTCTGCTTATTTTTGTTTAAATTTAGCTCTTTACTTTAAAAAAAAAATATTTCGTGGAAAAAGTTTTGGAAATTACTGTAAATATAAAGTCAATCAATAAAAATGTTAATTGTAAATAGTTTAGCACTATTAATGCTGCAAATCATGCCGAAGATTTAATCATATCTCTATTAATTAAAAAAATTTCCACAAAATAAGTTTTTCAAAAAAAAGTTTTTCAAAAAAAAGTAAGGAACTACATTAAACCAAAAATAAACAAAAATACAATAAAATAATCTACCAAGCATACAACTACCACAAATCAGTATCAATAAATAAATGAAACCCAGAACAAAGAGAAATTAAAATAAATAATAGAGTCAAGCTCAAAACGAGTAGAAATTAATATGAGTAGGGTTCTCAAACCCTATGCTTTCTAAAAGCGAGAGTACAATTTGTAATTCACTTTTTACTATTACAAAGGGCACTAGCTCTTTTAATTTCCAATCGAATGAGTCATTTTTGAAGTTTCTACGACAACCCTTTCTATAAAAACCTTATATGCCCCCAGGGTATAACTTATAACCCTTGCCCTGAGGGCTGTGGGGTTGTCATCCTTGAAGACATAATTTAAAGGATTTTCAACTGTGTAAAAAAAACTGGCTATCTCAAAATTTTGATTGGATGTGTTTGGGGAAAAGGTGGGGTTGAGAGGGGGGTTAGTTGCCCTCTAATCACTTTAGACTTTTAAAAAGAGACTAGCCCTTTCGATATCAAATTGAATGAGTCCTTATTGAATTTCTACAACAACGATATCTATAAAAGCTTTATATGGCCCCAGGGCATAACTTACAACTCATGTCCTGAGGGGTGGGGGGGGGGGGGTTGTCACCCTTAAAGACAAATATTCCAGAACTTCAACTACCTTGAACAAAATGGCTATCTCAAAACCTTGATTTGACGTGTTTGGGGAAATGGTGTACTTGAAAGGGGGTTTAGATGCCCTCCAATCACTTTTGACTATTAAAAATGGCACTAGATCTTTTAATTTCCAATCGAATGAGACCTTTTTAAAGTTTCTACGACAACATTTTCTATAAAAAAAAACCTTTTATGCCCCCAGGCCATAACTTACAACCCTTGCCCTGAGGCTTGTGGGTGGTTGTCATTCTCAAAGACCTAATTTCCAGAACTTTAAACTACGTTGAACAAAATGGCGTTAGTTGCCCTTTAATCAATTTCGACTATTAAACAGGACATTAGCTCTTTCAATCTCTAATCGAATGAGCTCTTTTTGAAGTTTCTACAACAACACTTTCTATAAAAAACCATATATGCCCCCTTGGAATAGCTTACAACCCTTGACCTGAGGGCTGGGAGGGATGTTGTCATCCTCAAAGGCATAATTTCCAGAACTTTCAAATAAGTTAAAAAAAGTGGCAAATGTTAAAGTTTTGATGTGATGTATTTGGAAAAATGGTGAGCGTTAGAGGGGGGTTAGTTGCCCTCCACTCACTTTCTATTATTAAAAAGAGCACTAGTCCTTTCAATTTCCAATCGAACGAGCCCTTTTTTAAGTTTTTACAACAACCCTTTCTATAAAAATCTTATATTCCCCAAGGGCATAACCTACAGCCCTTGCCCTGAGGGGTGTGGGGGGTTCGTCATTCTCAAACACATAATTTCCAGAACTTTCAACCACGTTGAATAAAATGGCAATCTCAAAATTTTAATTGGATGTGTTTGGGGAAATGGTGGGCGTGAGAGGGGGGTTAGTTGTCGTCCAATCACTTTCGACTATTAAAAAGGGTACTAGCCCTTTCAATTTCCAATCGAAGGAGGCCTTTTTGAAGTTTCTACGACAACACTTTATACAGAAAGCTTATATGCCCCCAGGACATAACTTACAACTCTTGCCCTGAGGGCTGTGATGGAGTATCATCCTCAAAGACCTAACTTCCAGAACTATCAACCACGTTGAACAAAATGAATATGTCAAAATTTCGATTGATTGTGTTTGGGGAAAGGGTGGGCGTGAGAGAGGGTTTAGTTGCCATCCAATTACTTTCAACTATTAAAAAGGGCACAAGTCCTTTCAATTCCCACTCGAATTAGCCCTTCAAAAACATAATTTCCAGATCTTTAAACTACGTTGAGCAAAAAGGCTATCTCAATATTTTCACTGGATGTGTCTGGGGAAATGGTGGGCATGGAAGGGGTGTTAGTTGCCTTCCAATCACTTTCGGCCATTCAAAAGGGCACACGTTTTTCTAATATCCAATCGAATGATCCCTTTTCAAAGTTTCTACGACAACTCCTTCGATACGGGGTGCCCTGTTCTGAAACAAAAAAAAAAACTATAATAAATATATAAACAAATAATACATTGTGCCAACATTGTTGTTTACTTAGGAAGCGCTATTGCCTGTGAAAACTAGCTTGAACAGCATTTCAGGCAATATTTTTGATAAATTTATCGTTATATTTTAGGCACCGAGGAAAGTTTTAAAGCAGTATAAAACTGTGGTTGGTACAAATAATTTGGAGTCAACAGTACTCGGCCTGTCTTTTAGAGTAGAAGAATATCATGTTTTGAAATCATCCCTGCTCTTGAAGTGTGCATCTTCTGTAGGATCACTCACTAAAGGTCAGTTTTCACTCTAGCGCACAACTTTGATGTAATAAAATAAAAAAATTATTGATATAATCATACAGTTTTGTATAATAATACAAAATATGAAATTATAATTGACAATAAACTGTATTCGTGTATTATACGGCAAACAGTCAAGTTCTTCATTTAGTTAGAACCTGTTGCTTTGACACTCAATCCTACTGAAATATCACCAAATATAATGAAAATATAATACCTTAGGAACGAATTTGG
>JAQQPU010027972.1:0-10771 GCA_029168905.1 Artemia sp. Kazakhstan ARC1039 | reverse complement strand
AAAAAAAAAACATGTATATTCCTTGAAAGAGTGTGATGACCTGTAGAATAGGACTACCAGAAAAAACCTGTTTGGTACATAGGACTCTTAGAATCGCTACGAGCTAGTCTACTAATAGCTTCCACCTTCTGACTTATCTTTAAGCTCTAAAGTATATTAATCAATAACAATGCATACCGCATTGGTAAATTATGGATGATATTAAACCCCCCCCCCCCCCCGCACGACATCGCTACATCTCCCCCAAGAAATGTTTCAGGCATTTTCTAATAAAAATTATGGTTCTGAATCCCAAGGTTCAAGTTTTTTGCACCCCAAGTCAATCGTAATGCCCCACAAAATACTCCAGACTACCAGAACATTTCACCCTTGTGACACTACCCCTCCCCCATCCCATGGGGGAGCTGATTATAGTGACATTCCCCATCTTTTTGGCATTCGTTAGAACGGTGTGTTTACTGCCAAATTTGATACACTCCGGGGGAGTATTTGCTTTCAAGGTATTAATAAAGGGGAAACGCATGTCTTACTCGTCCCAAACAACAAATCTTAAAAACACAGACAATGAAAATAAAAACAAACTGACGAGCAATAAAACATAAAAAAGACAGCTAAGAAACATGACAAAAAATAAAAGATGAAAATGTCAAATTATCTTATTCGCAAAAAAGAACCGTCTGTTATAGAAAACCGGGGCTTCTAGCCTGCAAGCCCAGAAGGTAGGGAAGGGGAAGTGATATTAGATGGAGTTTAAGACATATTAAGAGCTTTTAAGGAAATAGCTCTTTTTCATTAAGATAAATTCATGGATATTTTACATTATCCTAACAATAGGTTCCAGCTCGCACCGAGTAGCATTCATTTTCAGAGGATGCATAAATGATAGATGTATTTTTTTAGGCGTTATTGCAGCTTTAAAAAGATATGGAATAACATGCCCAATTTAAGAAAAGACGAAGGGAGAGGACTCCGGGGGAGGGGAACCGTTTTTCCGTCACCAGCTCAACACGGTTTTATTTTTTATCGATACGCAAAGTTGTAATTTTCAGGCGTACATTTATGGTTATCCTGCCTCCCTCAACTGAGGTGCCGACGTGTTCCCTGGTCACCTCCGAGGAAGTGTCCAATTCCTCGAGCGGTTTGTTCTAGCTCGACACACCCCCTGGGTAAAATTTTTCAGCAAAAAATGAGGGAGGGGATCATAATATACATAAAAAGAACTGTGTATTATAAAAATCTCAGACTTCTAGCCTGAAACCCAGGAGGATAAGAAGGGGGAGGGATATTAGATGCAAATTTAAGACATATTAAGAGCTTTTAAGGAAATACCCCTTTTCATTAAGATAAATTTGTTAGATATTTCACATTATCCTAACAATAGGTTCCAGCTCCCACCTAGTAGCCTTCATTTTCAGAGGGCGCATTGATAATAGATGTAGTTTTTAGACGTTATTGCACCTTTAAAATGATAAAGAATAACAAGCCAAATTCAAGGAAAGACAAAGGGAGAGGACTCCAGAGGAGGGGAACCGTTTTCTCCGTCACCAGCTCAACATTTTTAATTTTGTATCGTTACGCAAAACGGTAATTCAATCTTACATTTATGCTTGTCCTGCCTCTCTCCACAAAGGTACCGACCTGCTCCATGGTCACATCCGGGGAACTGTCCAGTCCCCCTGAACGGTTTCTCTTAGCTCAGGGTACATTTTTTACCAAAATATCAAAATGCACAAAGGGTGGAAATTGTTGTCCCTGGCCACCCCGTGCGCTGTTGGGGAGTTCGATCTGTGTCTACTGATTCCTTGGACGGAATCCGGGCTTCGGCTAGGCTATAAAAGAGGCTAAATAGCGCTATTGCTCGAGATATTATAAAATGTAGTAATAATAGGGAAATTATCATATAAATTCTACGGCAACCCTCTAAAATCAGACCATCCCTGTTTCTAGCGCTCAGCTAGCAAGATTCTTGCCGAGGCAAAATTCCCGCCCTGACAAAATTCCAGCCATTGATACATCGTTTTTCTAGAAGACCCCCTGGATTTCCCGTAATCAGGTCTAAGATGGATAATGCAATTGTATCTCACAAACAAGACTAAAAGGACCCCATGGAACTCCAGCATGCCACATACACATGCGTATTGCGTATTACAGCGATATATATCTTAATCAAAGATACCTAATGGGAGAGCTTGGAAGATCATCATGCGAGAGAGGCAGATGTCTAAACCGATAAAAAGTATACTTATTGTCCAGAGCCCCCTTTTCTTTGCTAGTGTTTGATACTCTAAGCATTTAACCTCACAATTTTACACTATTACTGCCCCTGTGACATACCACTATCATCATCCTCCCCCCACCCCAAGAAAAAACGCTTTTCAGTCATTTCTCGTTAAAAATTTTATGTTCAACCCATTTATTCGGGTTTTTGCAAGCAATTCAACCCAAAGTACCACACTATAAGTACTCTCTAGAATTCCTACGACACCTTCAATCATCACTGTAAGCGTCATCTAACATTTGAAACACACACACGCACACAGAAAACCACACAAACACACACACAAAAAAAAAACACACGGACACACACACACACACAAAACAACAAACACACACAAAAAAATAACACACACACACAAAAATAAACACACAAACACACACACAAAAACAAAAACAAAAAACACACACGCACACACACAAAAATACACACACTAGCCCAAGGGAGAAATCTTTAAGTTATAAAATTTGCCCATAGTTTACGCAAAGTATTTTTATTGGGAAGTATGCATACATTTTAGGGGGGGGGGGCAAATTTTCAAAACGGGGTTTTTCCCCAAGGGAATTTTCCATTGGGATGGAAGTTTCCAGGGTATGAACTTGTCAGGGGAATTTTAACACCGGGGGAATTTACCTGAATTCCTATGCAAAATTTTTTTTTATATGTCTTGCTTTCTCTTTTCCGTCTCAATTTTACGCGTAGAGCTGTTAAGGGTAATTGTCCAGGGTAAATTTTCACTGGGATTTAATTGTCTAGAGGATATTCACGTGGGAAGGGGATTTATCCCTGGAGGTGGGGCCGGGCTCACTGGCAATATCTAAAAAAAACAATCAGAAATTAAGTAAAAAAAACAAATTTTTACAACTGAACGTAAGGAGCAACATTAAAATTTATAACGAACCGAAATTATTACGTATATTAAGGGGGTTGCCCCCTCCTCAACGCCTCGCTCTTTATGCTGAAGTTTAATTTTGTCCCGATTGCTTAAGAACGACTCCTGAAACACAAAGGTCGTTTAATTAGAACATTAAGAAGCTTTTTTGAAAGCACTAAAAAAAACCTTAGCGCAAAGAGCGAGGTGCTGAGGAGGGGGCGACCCACTTCATATACGTAACAATTTCTTTTATTTTCAAATTTTAATGTTGCTCCTTACTTTCAGTTGAAAAATAGGTGTTTTTATTTAATTATTCAAAAGGATTGACAATCTGTGTAGGGTTTAACCTTCTGTCGTTTGGCCTTCTGTGTTACGTTATTTGGGTAAGCCAATCCTTAACCCAAATAACGTAACAAGTTTGAACATAGATGAATCGTCGTCAACCATTTTATTTTAAGAACCCTGTTGTTTTATACTCTGTTGTAACTACTTGTTTATTTGCATAAATATGTTTTTAGCTCATTCATTAAAAAGAATTTTGTTCTGCTTTAAAAAAAAAATAGGAACAGAACGTCAAGAATCAACGCAATTTTTTTTCATTATCGAGATTCCGTTGGATTTGAAATTTTAATTGAGATATGTTTGTGATCTGAAACTTAAAACAAAATCAGCATAAAAATGTTGGATAACGTTCAAAGGTGAAAGAAGTTTTCATGAATAAATCTAAGGCATAAAATATGCCCGGGATGGTGTGACCAAGCTACTATCTCCAGACTTTCCTTATTACCATGCCTTGCAATTTTGCATAGATGACACAACTATGCTTATCTAAAAGCTGAAAAAAATAACTAACCTTGATTTTTGGTTTTCAGTTCCTTTTTCATTAACTCTAGTTGCTAAGTAATGAAATGTCAGTATTTTCACGGCCCCTGGCCCAGTTTGTCTATTACCTAAGTTGAGCCCAGGTTTTTTTTAAAGGGTTTTTCTGAGTTAAAAAAAACTAAAACAAACCACAATTTTTATTTAAAACACTGAGTTTTCGTAATGGTAGCTAAGAATCAAACATAAATTCCAGACTAAGGGTAATTGTTTCACCTTAAATTACGCAGCTTACACTTGATACTACTCATTCTATTCATGATATTTTCCTAAATTTCAAAATTCTACGCACTAGTGCTTTTTTTAAAAACTTAACTTCCCTAAGTTTATTAGAGAAATGAAATTGTAGACTAAAAAGTATCGTCATTGTTACAGGTGAAAGACTATCGAGAGCTTGCTTGTTAAAGGTTTTCCTGCTCCTTAGAGCCAATTCTGATTTATTGGGTGATCAGAAACAGCGCGATAGCGCTGCCTAAGTAAAGAACGATGTTGGCACAATGTATTATTTTTTATCTTTTAGACCAGGGCACTTCGAATCGAAAAATAATTATAAATTATGCTCACATCGATCTTTACTATAAAAATGTCAAGCCTTCCAATCACTTTTGACTATTAAAAAGGGCACTAGGCCTTTCGATTTCCAATCAAATGAGGTCTTTTCGAGTTTCTACGGCAACACTTCCTATAAACGCCTTATATACCCCCAGGGCATAAATTACAACCCCTACTCTAAGCGCAGTGAGGGTGGTTGTCATCGTCTAAGACCTAATTTCCAGAACTTTCAACTACGTTAGTAGAGAGGGGGGTTCTACTCCGGTACGAACCACGTGGTTTATGGTTTTCTCACTGAGAATGAAAAAACAGGAATTTTCTCACTTGGAAAAACAGGAATTTTCTCACATTTATGGTTGTTTTCATGGACGGTTATGTATGTTGGTCGATTTATTTGATGTTTTTATGGTTTTTGTCAGTGAGAATGAAAAAACAGGAACTTTCTCACTTTCATGGATGTCAACAGCAATTTATGTATGTTTCATGGTTTTGTCAGTGAGAATGGAAAAACAGTATTTTTCTCACTTTGCTGTCAGTCATTAATCAAATTGTTTCCGGGCAAAGTTTAGTAATGTCTGACAGGTACTGCTCCAGGAATAGATCCAAGTCATTAATGTCTTTGCCTCGGAAACAACTCTTTTGGTCGAACTCCAAAGGATATTAATAACCAAACGCCATGGAAACAATTCTCCATGAAACATCTTAGCGATGAATTGTTTTAGCGCGGGAATCAGGTTTCTTATTAATTTGAAATGCATTAGCGCAGAGATGCCAAAAACAAAACGAACACGCTGAATTACGTTTAGGGATTATTTGGGCGAAACTGTTTTAGACAGGTTATGGAATTATTTCGGCGAAAGATTTTTGAAGAGATTTTAGAAGAGGGTTTGAGGGTGAAACTCTGTGGTCGTTATAATACACAAGTTTCATTTGAACAGTGTTGTGAGGTCCTCTACCCCAGCCCCAAAGGGTTCCGATCCCCCTACCCCAACCCTGAAGGAAGCCCCCGGTCCTCAAAGGTCCCGCGGGCTCCAAAAGGACCACCCGGCTCTCAAGGGTCCCCCGGATCCCCAACGGACCCCCCAGCCCCCAAAGGCCCTCCCCCGGTCCTCAAAGGTCCCCCGGGCCCGAGAAGCGCCGCGGGCAAGGAAAGCGCCGCATGGGGGTGCGCTGCAAAGGGGGTACGCCGCAGGGGGATGCGCCGCGGGTCGGAGGAAGTGCCGCAGGGGATGCGCCGCAGGAAGGCGCCGCATGCGTCACAGGGATGCGCCGCAGGGATGTGCCACAAAAAGTAAACTAAAAAGTAAAAATTTCGAAATGTTATCCCCCAAACGCCCTCCTCAGACCCCAAAGGACCTCCCCTGGTCCTCAAAGGTCCCTGTCGTTATAGTAAACAAGTTCCATTTGAACAGTGTCGTGAGGTCCTCTACCCCAACCCCAAAGGGCCCCGATCACCCTACCCCGATCCAAAGGGCTCCAATCCCCATACCCCAATTCCGAAGGAACCCCCTGGTCCCCAAAGGTTCCCCGGGCTCCCACCCAGCCCCCCCAGACCCCCAAAGGCCATCCCCGGGCCCCATCTTTCGTTGATGTATGTTGACTGAAACCTATGATTTGGGGTGTATGGCTTGCTATTTTTGACTTTTCTGAGTTGGATTTCTTAGTCTTTCATAGGTATGTGATGTCTGAAACCAATGATTTGGGATGGGTGGTTGGCTATTTTGACCTTTCTGAGCTGGATTTCTTAGCTTTTCATAGGTGTGTGTTGTCAGAAAATTATGATTTGGGATGTGTAGTTTGCTATTTGGACTTTTCAGAGCTAGAATTCTTAGTCTCTCATAGGTGTTTGTTGTCTGAAACTTCTAGTTTGGGATGAGTAGTTTGCTATTTCAGACATTTATGAGCTAGGCTTTCCTAGTATATCGTAGGTGAATTTTGTCAGAAAATTATGATTTGGGATATGTAAATTACTATTTCGGGCTTTTCTGAGCTAGATTTCTTAGTCCCTCATAGGTGTTTGCTGTTTCAAACCTATAGTTTGGGATGAGTAGTTTGCTATTTTTGACTTTTCAGAGCTAGGTTTCTTAGCCTTTCATAGGTGTGTGTTGTCAGAAACTTATGATTTGGGATATGTAAATTACTATTTTTGACTTTTCTGAGCTAGATTTCTTAGCCTTTCATGGGTGTTTGTTGTCTGAAACCTATAGTTTGGGATGAGTAGTTTGCTTTTGGACTTTTCAGAGCTGGATTTCTTAGCCTTTTGTGGGTGTGTGTTGACTGAAACTTATGATTTGGGATATGTAAATTACTATTTCGGGATTTTCTAAGCTAGATTTCTTAGTCTTTCGTTGGTGTGTGTTGTCTGAAGCCTATGATTTGGGATTTGTAGTTTTGCTTTTTGGACTTTTCAGAGCTAGGATTCTTAGTCCCTCATAGGTGTTTGTTGTCTGAAACCTATAGTTTGGGATGAGTAGTTGGCTATTTCAGGCTTTTCTGAGCTAAGGTTTCTTAGTATTTCATAGGTGTGTGTTGTCTGAAACTAATGACTTGAGGTGTCTAATTTGCTATTTCAGGCCTTTCTGAGCTATGGTTTCATAGTATTTCGTAGGTGAATGTTGTCTGAAACTTATGATTTGGGATATGTAAATTACTATTTCGGGCTTTTCTAAGTTAGATTTCGTAGTCTTTTGTTGGTGTGTGTTGACTGAAACCTATGATTTGGGATATAAGGTTCTTAGTCTTTCGTTGGTGTGTGTTGTCTGAAACCTATGATTTGGGGATTTGTAGTTTGCTTTTTGGACTTTTCAGAGCTAGGATTCATAGTCCCTCATAGGTGTTTGTTGACTGAAAACTATAGTTTGGGATGAGTAGTTTGCTATTTCAGGCTTTTGACTTGGCTTATTGGCTTATTGGGTGATTTTGACTTGTATCTAGATGAAAGCTATCCAAACATCTTGAAACACCTAATGATAATGATGAAAAAAGGAATATGAGATGTTGCCGAGAAGCCAGTTAAGTTTATCCTTGGATTAATTCTCGACTTTCGTGAAATTCCTTTATTGAATCAACACACACTTTATTGAATCATTTTCAAGGATTATTTACCTAATGAAACCATTTAAACTGAGGTAGTGTCGAACAAAACTGTTCTTCATGTAATCAGTTTGGGATATATTATTTTGTAAGTAATTAGGTAAACTAAAACAAGTTTCTTTTTAAATCATGGTTGCTCCCTTAAGAGCAACCTAGTGAAAAACGAACCGTATCCCATAGTAACCAAAAATTTAAAACGCAGTTTTAAACAAGAGTTAAGTGAGGAATTGTCACCATTTGAAGCTGATTTAGGAATGGTACCTATAACTTCTATCAAACTGAATAGTAGAACTGTATTACAAAACCAAAAAAATATGGGAATTGCAAAAAAAGCCTAAAACCTCATCAATATGGCATCAAACCAAAATGAAAATTATGCAGTTGGAATCTCACAGCCATAAATGCCATTTCGGATAATTATAGTCCCCCGCCTTGAATAATAGGTAGAATTACTTTTTTGCATGGAAAACAGTGAAGGGTCTCCTTCTTTTTAATTCTGACACAATAATTGATAAAACCCCATCCTCATATGCAAGATGAAAAAACACACGAGTCACGTCATATATGACAGTTACTTTAAAGATCGGCTTGTATAAAACTGCTGACAACGTGGTTAGTTCTTTATTAGCACTTGTGAAGAAAAGGCAATGGCTTTTTCCTCTGTATGACATATACCATAGTTGTAAAAATAGTGGATTGAGTGCATATATAAAAAGTAGAATAGTGTTGGATGAAGGTTGGATCTCCCTTATTTTTCAAAAACTGTAAACAACGAAGAAAAAGTAAATCAGTTAGTAAAAAAGAAAAAAATACAAATATTGGTGGAGATGTTTACGCAGTGGAGGTAGAAAACTGAAAATCAATGTACACAGATGAGAGTCCACGAACAATGTTAAAAGTATACAGTAGTATCTTTTATGATACTTTAATTCATGAGACATTGTAGATTAACTTGTTCGACAACCTGGATATGTTATGTCATGTCAATAAGGAGGATGCATTTAAACCCTTTTGATGTACTTTCATAGTTCTAGTTATATTAGTAGTAGATACACTTCAGCATTTCTAGCTGTAGCAGTAGAAGTAGGAATAGTATTGGTAGTAGCAGTTACTATCGCCCTATCTTTAGCAGTATTAGTAACCGTAGCCTTAGTCGCAAGTAATAGCAGATGTAGTCGTAAGAAGTCTCATTTGTAGTCGCAAGTCATCACAGTCACAGACGTAAGTTTTCGCAGTTGCATTTGTAAGTGGTTGCAGTCTGACAGTGTTTAACAAAATGGCTACATCAAATTTTGGTTTGGTTTCCTTGGAACTTAGGAGATAGGTAGGGGGAGAGGGATTGGAGAGGAACTAATGGCCCTCCAATCACTTTAGAGTTTTAAAAAGAGCACTAGATGTTTCAGTTTTGCACTCTATTGACCCATTTTCTTCTCAGAGTAACGCAGATATGGTGTTTTGAGAGTCTGGATTTAAATGAAACAGAAACATTTTCTTTGAAACAAATTCTTAGTTTTAAATATTAAAAGGCAGTTGGTGTCACATCTTTAACGCTACCAAATTATATTTGTTTTTAAGTTTGTTTTCATGTTAGAAAGCAGTACTAGGTAGCATGCCAAAGTCTCCAGAAGGCTAATCTTTAGAATTTCTTCGTTTCCAAGCGAGGGGAAACAAATCTTCCTCGGGCATTTTTTTTTCA
Source organism: Artemia sp. Kazakhstan ARC1039 (assembly GCA_029168905.1). NCBI lineage: Eukaryota > Metazoa > Arthropoda > Branchiopoda > Anostraca > Artemiidae > Artemia > Artemia sp. Kazakhstan ARC1039. The sequence continues at coordinate 1,402 of JAQQPU010027972.1, read as the reverse complement.
ATATTTTAAAGAAAGTACTAGTGCTAGGTTAATAAATCTTTCACTCACTATCATAAATTTACATAAGTTATGGGCCGATTTCAAAATTTTCATTTGTTGTGCTGTACGACTCTCTTTCAAATACCAGAGAAATTTTGTCCAGAAGCCAATCATTTACCTCAGGCTAGTTTTTCTGAATTGTGTGATCTAGCTCAACCTCTGTTTGAACAGATTTATTGAAGCGTGCTTGCTTAAGTGTTGGAAACCGATGAAAAAAGTATGAGACGTTCCTAAAATTTTGATCCTCAGCCAAATGGAACTAGTCATAAATGGATTTTTCCATTTAAATAGGTTTCTCAATCCTGACTAAAGATATAGACTCGTATGTAAAATGCGATATGTAGGTAGTTTACAGTTTCACCATACTGTAGGTAGTTTACCATACTGTTATTTAAATAAATATTCAGTTGTAACAATTATTACATAAAACATTCTATGAACAAAATTGTGGATTAAGATTAGTGTATTTTCTTAGCTTTTTAAAAAAGGAGGATCAGATTAGCTTCAGCTCTAGAGAAGATTAAAAAAAAAGACTGCGCAGATATTTTATCTCTATAAATAACGGTCCCCATCCACCCAGAATTCAAAAGTCAGCTTTCGAAAATTCAAATAAAATTTAATTTATTTTAATTCTGAAGCTAAAAAACTAACAAAAAACTTAGAAATAATTCCAACATTGACCAATAATGGGAAAAAGTTAATAAAAAACGAGGGGAAACTAATCTATAAAAAACTCTTTTATAAAAAAGATGTTTTTCAAAGTAAAGTACATTGGTACTCGGGACATTGGTCTTTCCACAAAGTCCTCACAAAAAGTCTTCGATTTTCTCCTAATGGTTTCACTATTGCATTTCCTTACCAAATTACAAAAAAAACAGTTACCTATATATATATTGATATAGCTAACATTTTTCGAAAATACCTTAAGCAAATGGTTATTAATAAAAAAAAAAAAAAATGTAATTAATGTTTCCACCTTCGAACGGATTAGACTAACTCAGTCCAAAGAACTGGTTTAATGTAAAAGCAGTAATACAGACATAGTAGACCAAATTTCAAATTTTGTCTTGTTTATACATTTATGTACAAAACAAAGCATATTGAAAAGTTAGTGCTATCACATTCTAAGTTTTGAACTTGTCCATTGTCTATTTTTTCTTGTTACCAAGATAGAAAAAGCAAACTTATAAAATCGAGCAAATCGACGATTTCTTTTCCTCCATTTGGATTACTTGGTCCCATTCCTCTTAAGCAGCAAAAAAGAAATAGAAAAATAGTTAAACATCAAAGGCGAATAGATTTTGTACAAAGAAAAAGCAGAACATAATATAAGGCGTCAGCCTAGGTGGTTTTCCAATAGATA
>JAQQPU010027971.1:0-10771 GCA_029168905.1 Artemia sp. Kazakhstan ARC1039 | reverse complement strand
GTACGCCTATAATGCAAGCTACAATAAAACTATTGCTTTTCTACTTGTGTTTGTTTTATTTATATTTCTGTATCTAATTGCAAAGCAGGAAATTAATTCGTATGCCTCCATCGGTAGCGTTCCTAGGAATCTGAATTCTACCTAACATTATAAGTAATTGAATTTGAGTTAATTCAAGGAAAAGAGAGAGTTGCACGGTCACTCATTTACCTTACTTCTCATTGCTGTGGTGCAGTCCCCGATGACATAATCTTTAGCACTATTAGTGGCACTATCGGAAAACTTATAAATTGTAAGTTCACAGCTACAAATATCAGTAGCGAAGCTCGCGCGATCGGTTCACAGCTTTAAATCTTAAAATTAAATTTGACGCGGTCAGTCTAAATTATCACAATTGCCACAATCTTTATTACCAAAATTGACACAATCTTATTGCCACTTTTGGCGCTGTCATAAATTTTGAAGAAAACTATTGCAGTCGGTGCATCCCTCAACGGGACGAGATAAGCTAAAACAACTCAGACGATATGATCGTAAAATTCCCCGGAAGAACATTTTGATTTTCTCATTATTTTTATAGCTTACTTAGTTATACTTAGCTTAAAAAAAATTCATCTGGCAGAACAGAAAAATTCACCTGGCAGAGCTGGTGCGGTCGGAAATTAGAGAAAGACACGCAAACTAGTTAGGCTATAAACTTTTTAATTTAAATATAATCATTGGAGAGATAAAGACAAATAAAAAAAACTGATTAGGCCTATTACCACTAAGCTATTATAGGAAAACCCTTTAAAATATCTCAGAGGAGATAATAGCCTTCCCCAAATAGGTTAAGTAAAAAAAATATTTTGAGTTGTCCAAACACGAAAATGTCAGAAGAATTCAGCGAACTATTAATGACGCATAAAGTTGGTTGCGAAGAATGTAGAGATAGCAAAATCATTTCCGCAATACCTTGGACAAACAGACATCAACGAATTTAATATCCAATTGGCCCAGTTTATAGAATTAACAAAGACAGAGCTACAAACGCTAGTTGGTATGCTTCTATTAAGATTAAAAGGGCAGGCCTTAAACTTCCTGAAGCAAATTGAAAACACTATAGGTGATGATGCCAGCTTGCCAATAAATACAGTGGAAAAATTGTTTACGCCATTTAAAGATTGATTTATCGATACTAGTTCTACTAATAAATTAAAAAACAGAATGATATGCATTGACCATTCAAAGAATGTAAGAAAATATCTTGATAATATACAGATTTCAGTATAAGCAAATTTGGTGAAGGATCATGAGAACTGTATGAAAAAGTCATACTACATGCATTTTTACGAGGGCCACCCCCAAAACTGTATAGAATGGTAATATCCAAAATATTGAGACGTTGGATCTTGCAGTTCAGGAGGTAGAGTGATTGATCGAAGTTGATACGATGGTGGCAAATCACAGTAAAACAAAAATAAATAGCCAGGTGAATTAAACGCAAGCCCCTTCAAGGGCAATCAGGCGTCTCCCAATTTCGTTTCAAGAGATAAATCCTCAGTGCCACAAATAAATAGAACGCAAGGAATCTCTAGGCAGAAAACTGTACGTTTTCAGCCCATTAAACCAATCAATTATGGAAATAATATTGCTGTAGTTAGATGCTATATTTGTAATCGACCTGGGCATATCACGAGAAAATTCCGCCATATAATTAGATACGACATGACGATACCAAGAAGTGCCATCGGTATTACGCAAAATTATGACAACCATTTGTTCAGGAGAACAAATTTTAGCGCCAGTGGTGCAGAAAGACACGCAAACTAGTTAGGTAGAGTTTGTTAGGCAAAACAGTTAGGCAAAATTCACCCGGCAGAATTTTTTTTATTTTTTAGATACTTTCTTTTGTTTCAAGTCACTTTTAGCAAACCAAAAAAAACTAATTAATTTTTGTAGGTATATTCGAAGTTTGCATTAAAGCAATAAAGCTATTGCTCTGATTCCGTAAATATTTTTGCAGTTTACATAATTACATAAAGGTCCAATATGGTTCACCATAAATGGTGTTTGTCAATACGTTTTTTTATTTAGATATCCATTATAATGAAAAATATAGTGACTTTTTTTTGGGAGGTGGAGCCACAAAAATATTTATTTGATAATTGAAACTGAAATAATTCCCGAAAATATAAAAACCCAGAACTCCTAAAACTAGAGTTATATCAAAACAAAAGTACATCATTAGAACCACCTTGTCTGAAACCCTACTAGATATATAATGAATGTCGTCTGAGCTTTATTAGAGCTATTACGTGAATAGAACAGCTTGATTTTATGTTGCTATTTCTGAAGATGCCCTGAAATAATATAATCACGCCATGAAGTCATAAAATAAAATCATAACTCCATGACGTCATGATTACTATATAAAAGCCCAAAAGGAATCAATGGTCTCATTCATTGTTGCATAATGGTTCAATCGGAGCAAGGTACACGCAAGGTAAAAAAAACAGTACTACATAAAAACAGAGATAGCATCTTGAACCTGGGTGCCAGCGGTAGCTAGCAACCTAGTAAGAGACGATTAAGTCCATGTAAAGAAATAAAAAACCCTTAATTCCCATGAAAGGAGTCATATCAAAACAAAAAAATACACCATTAGAACTGCTGTGTCCGAAACCTCTGTATAGGAAACTTTCTTTCCCTTGGCTTGAAATGCAAGGGATATATATTGGCTTAAAAATCAAGAGAAGTGGCAGCTACTACGACATTCTACCTAAACAGGATATTTTTTTTCTAATTTCTGACCACGCTAATACTGCCAGGTGAATTTTTTGTTCTGCCAGACGAATTTTTCCTAAGCTAAGTAATAACTAAGTAAGCTATGAAAATAATGAGAAAATCAAAATGTTCTTCCTAGAAATTTTACGATCGCATCGCCTGAGACGTTATAGCTTATCTCTTGCCGTTGAGGGCTTCACCGAGTTCAATGGTTTTCCTCCAATTTTATGACCGTGCCAAAAGTGGCATTAAGATTGCGCCAATAGTGGTAATAAACATTGTGGTAATTGTTTTAATAAGAACTGACCGCGTCAAATGTAATGTTAAGATTTAAAGGTGTGAACCGATCGCGCCAACTGCGCGATGGCTGTTGTCACCTTCAAATGCAGAAAACACATCCTTGAAACTCCATAATAATTCGTATAATTTTTTCTTAAATTCATAGTCAGTAATATAATCCATATTAAGTTTGTTTAGCAATTGCAATTTAGTTAGTGGGTATTTGTTATTTGAAGTTTTAATGCCGTTAACTAGATTTCTTTTTGAGTTTTCCCATCTATTAAAATCATTTTTTTAGATAATTTGGATTTGAACTAGATGCGTCCCCTTTTTTATCGTAATTGTATCATTTTCATGGATATTAGTTATCAAAATAAAAATTTCTCCTTTTTCGTAGGATATAATCTGTTCTTCGCATAACAGATTCTCAGGTACTTCATTCGACGGGATCGCGAGCCATGTTTCGGGCTTGTTGCTCACAGGTTCAATCATTTGTGTTATTTGAAATCTCTGCATTGTTTCAGGAGGGATTTTCGCTTTTCATATCGCAAACTTAAAACTCTTCTCTTCAATATTATTGTCTATTCGATTCTTATTGGCACTTTCCTGCGTCATTACGGTATCTTGCGTTGTCACATTGGGTTTCACTATTTTTTCCACAAATTAACTATTTCCTTGATTTTGTTTGACCTATACTGTCACGTATATCCTATTTCAATTTTGCAGATTCATCCCTTTTATTGTTTAAATTTATGTCACTTTTCCAATTTCTCCTAGAATAAGGAATCAAATTTCTGTTCTGTCATGTCCCTTTTGTAGCAAGACCTGAGGTTCAAAAGATTGTGACATTGTACTGCCAGAAATTTTAATTATTGTTACATTCTCTTTGTAACCTCTGTTACAATTTCTTAAAGCAGAAATTCTTTCCCCTACCTTAGCCGGGTAGACAAGCCTTTCGTTCCCTAAGTCTAATAATACTCTTTTAGACCTTAAAAAACTTACGCTGATGATGGTTTCATACGGTAAATTGTCGCATATCATAAAGCTTGTTGGAAAAATTCAATTATCCCTTTTTACGTCTAGGCCATATCGAGGGGGATAGAACGAAACCCTGCTTAACTCCTGATTCAATACAAAACCAGCTGCTAGCCTCATTTCCTACCTTAACCGCAGCAGTGTTATTCTCGTACATAGCACTAATCACTTTAGTGTATTTGTCTGGTATACCATTCAAGGATAAAACCTTTACTAAAGCTCTTCTATCAACAGAATCGAACGCTTGCTTGTAATCTATAAAACTGAGTACCAAAGGTGTTTGAAAACTCAGGCACTTCTCAATTATTAGCCTGAGAGTGAAAATTTGGTTGACACATCCTCTACCTTTTCTAAAACCCATAACCCATAACTACTTTTAAAAAATCAGATAAAAAAAAGTAGACCATTGGAACCGCCTTGTCCAAAATCCCTGTATAGGAAACTTTCTATCCCTTGGCTTGAACAGCAAGAGAAATATTTTGGCTTGAAAATAAAAAAGAGTGGCAGCTGCTTTAGCTTTCTGCCTGAACGGTGTATTTTTTCTTTCTTCTTTTTCACAGATAGCTTGGCACTGGAACATTGTAGAGATGTTCTGCGTTTTCAATGTCTCTTCATACTGCAGTTTTTTTCGAAGATTTTGTGATGTTTGTATATAAATAATAATCGTATACCAGTGGTAAAATTTTAACCCACACCCCCAAAAAGACTGGTAGCTAACACCAGCGCCTTGAAACACTTAGCCACGCAGCTTTCCATAACTACATATGTGAATCAGGCTTACAACTGTAGCTAGCAACCAAGTACGAGACAATCACATCCAATGTTAAGAAATATAAAAACCCATAACTCCAAAAAAAGTTGGATCAAAACAAAAAGTGCACCATTAAAACTGCATTGTTATAAACCCCTGATAAGGAAAATCTTTCTGTCTATTTCTGTCTCTTTCTGAATCTATCTGTCCCTTTCTGTCTCTTCCAGTTTCTGTTTGTCTCTTTCTATCATTTTCTGTATCTTTCTGTGTTTTTCTGTCTGTTTCTGTCTCTTTCTGTATCGTTCTGTCTTATTTGTTTTTTTGTCCTTTTTGTCTCTTTCTGTCTCTTTCTTTCTCTTTCTCTCTCTTTTTTTTTGTCTGTGGCTTTCTTTTTTTCTGTCTCTTTCCGTCTCTTTATGTCTTTTTCTGTCTTTTTATGTCTCTTTTTGTCTCTGTCAGTCTCTTTATGTCTATTTTTGTCTCTTTCTGTCTATTTATGTCTCTTTCTGTCTCTCTTATGTCTTCATCTGTCTCTGTCTGTATCTTTCTGTTTTTTTCTGTTGCCTATTTCCTTCTGTCTCTTTTTGTATTTTCCTGTCTTTTTCTGTCTCTTTCTGTCTCTTTCTGGCTCTTTCTGTCTCTTTTAGTCTGTTTCTGTCTCTTTCTGTCTCTTTCTTTCGTTTTCTGTCTCTTTCCGTGTCTTTATGTCTGCTTCTCTCTATTTGTGTCTCTTTTTGATGAAGATTTGCTAGATGTTGATGAAGATTTGCTAGATATTTTCCAATGAAATTGCTTAAGCATTTTTTTTGGGTACCCGGCTGACTGACCGTATTTCAAACAATAGCCTGTACGAAAGGTATTTTTCAATACCGCTCTCTAGGGCTATAATGAAAGAAAGGTTGAGGTTGTTAGGGCACGTTGTGCGGATGAAGGATGACAGATTACCGAAGATTGTTCTTTTCGGCCAACTATTTGGGGCTAATCGGAAAGCAGGTCGTCCCCGTCTTGGGTGGGAGGACGTCATAAAGAAATATTCAAAGGAAATAGGAACTTCATGGGCGGGTGTAAAAAAGGAAGCTTTGAATAGATTGGGGGGGGGGAGAGGATCGTCCGTAGCTGTGTTGGCCTGTGGTAGTTCGATGCTGCGGTGAGTTGTTAGTAGTAGTAGTGGTAGTTATGGGTTTTTATGTTTCTTAGCATTGGTTGTGATAGTCAAATACTAGGTTGGTAGCTAATACTGCAATCCGAATTTCTTTACGAGCATAACTAAAATGTAGTTCGTTTCTTAATGTAAATATTATAATCGTCCTTTTATGTAATAAGGATCCTCTATAGGGGTTTTGAACAAGGCGGTTCTAATAGTTTATTATGGACAACAGTTTGTTCTTTAATATAGTAATGGTTAGAAAAACATCATTATCGCACTTGTTTTCTTATAAGTAGAGCGTATATTCACTTTGTTGTAGAATATTTTTCATTGCACTTCTTTCCCTGTAAGCGTTCTTATAGAGTTTTGATTATTATTGAGACAAGTCACTCTTGCAATACAGCTCGTTACAACGAACGATTTGAAAAAAGAAAAAAACCTTAAGCTTTTTCTTCTTTGAAATAGTAAGAGACAACCTCGAACAATCAAATAGCTAACAAAGTCGAATGTTTGTAATGGTTTGTCATTTCAATGATTGTCTTTTAATGTAACTTTTCACCTGACTTTTTTTTAAGTCATGGGTTATTATGTATCTTCTATTGGTGTACTTTTTGTTTTGATCGGACTCTTTTTTAGGATTTAATGGTTTTTATATTTCTTAACATTCAAAGTTATCGTCTCTTGCTATATTGCTAGATACCGCTGTAAGCCGGATTGCTAGTTACCGCTGCAACCCGGATGTCGAAAATTGGGCTAGAAACAATTTTGACAAAACTTTATAGTAATATCCAAACCAAAGGACATGTTGTATGTTTAATGAAAAGCTTCCAATTTATGGACCGGCAACTGTGGGACAGTTTACAGAGGTACTGAAAAATATTAGACATTATTGTGAATATTTGGAGGCATATTTGTACTTTATTTAGTTTTAGCTTTTTTCAGTGATAGAGCCCTTGTATACTAGCTATATCCAACAAATATTACGTCTTTATCAATGCTTTTGAAGGTTAATTACTTTTAATCACTTACTACACTTTTTTCAAATTACTCCAAAATTAATAACCCGCTTAAATCGAAACATTATGTTTCTTGTTGGGTTATTCTTTCAAACCTAATACTAAACAGATTACTATAACATAAAAAATTATTAATACGATGACTAGAGGTCAAACATTTACATATAACATAAAATCACTAGTTAAAATTTAAAATAAATTAAAACAGCGTATGCATAAATAAGCATTGTGTAATAACTTACACAAGTATTTAAATCGCAAAACTAGATATGTTATTATACTATTGGTTAAGACTTAAAGCATTCTTAAAAACAAAACACGGTATAGACTAGTATTTATAACAGTAGATATTTTCTCAATTATAATTGTTACAACTATATAACTTTTATCATATACGACTATATACATATTGTTTTAAAACTTTGGTTCTATTTCGAACCCACTTGCGTCATTAATTTTCATTAGCTTATAAGCCTGTTTGTTTATTCAGACTTTTAAGCTTTTCAATTATTTTCAAATTTCTAAGTACTTTAGACAATTTTATAACGTTTTTCACTGTAATCTCTCTTTTTCCAGCTTTAATGTCTTTTTGGTTTAAGGCTTTATTTACAGCTTATATCTGATAAGCTAAAAAAATTTTGCTGTTCACCTTATACCTGTAATGTCATTATCAAATGACTTTGCCTGTACTCTGAAGGTTCGTTTACCATAACTGCCTTCTGATAGCTCCTTACAACGTTTCCAGGTCCTATTGTCATGGCTACAGCTACAAAGACTATTATGAACCTGCCACACAATAATTAATTATTTAAGAATTTGTGGGGAAAATTTTATCTTGGGCCATTCTTTTTCCAGAAAAAGTGGTCCTTCTGCAGAAAATACTTGGTCTTCATGGTAAACAATAATTCTGTTTTTGACACAAAAGTGACAATGACTAATTTCACTTTAACTTCCCCACTTTTAGTGGTCTTGTCTTCGGTTTCAATTTCAAATTAAGTCCTTATGGATATTATGTGAATTTTTTTTTGAAATTTTCATGCCATTTTAGTCATTTTTCTGAAAACGACTTCCACACAAGAGTGCCAAATTTCTTTCCGTGACTACTTTGAGTATTCTTTAATGCTAGTTATTTTTACTTATTTAGGACAGTTTTTATGCTAGTTCGTTCGGCAAGTTCAATAATTGCGTATAACAGAGTTTATTTGATTCCATTCAGTTTCTTTTCCTTTTAATTTTGTCTGGATATATTTTCAACTTGAGCCTTTTCCCTTCTTTTTTTTGTTATTTCAATGGAGCCAAAGGGTTTTTTCAAGTCTTATCCCGCTGCTTCAGTAAAATATGTCTTTCCTAAGCCTATATTTGTGTTTAACGTATTTTTCAAAAACCCTTACAAAGTTTTTCTGCTGATTGCCCTTGTATGGACAAATTTATTATTTCCATATTTTTAAGAGGTGGGGGGATGGCTTGTGTCTAATTTTTGCAACCTGTAGTTTTTTTAATTATTTGAATTTTTTCTTCTGAAAGTTTTTGGTGTTAGAAAAATACTGTAGTTTTTCAGCAAATATTTTTGAACACTTTTAATTAGGTTTTGCTCCAAAATTTCTAGTTCTCATTTATTCATAAAAATGTACGTTTTATGATATCCTGATTCCCACAAAATTGTTTGGTTTTCATCGCAGACACATATTCCATGTCTGTGTTATTTTACCAAAAATTAGTGCCTATGTTGTGCCGAAAATCGCTTAGAGATAGGGGTTATCTATTGTGGTTTCCCTATAATCTTTTATATTATTCTTGTCTGGAATTATCTTCAGTTTAATTTGCGCCTTATTTTTATACAGTCATTGAGTGTAATTTGTCCCTTTCGTGATATTTTGACTATTACCTTGTTCTACAAGTTTATGGGTTTAGTGCCTAGCAGAGTTGGTGGACCTTGTCATTTGCAATGGTTCAACAACACTACCGAGCATTCAGCCCATACCTCCTTCAAAGTTTGAGATTTATTACTGATCCATATATTTGGTTTGCTTGGTGGATCCCCCCAACGACAAGACGTTTAGCAGTTTCGTTTTTAAATGCCAAGTGTCCTGTCATTGGTGTTTTTCCCTTGCAATGTTGTCACCCTGTTATTTCTGTTAATGGTTTGTTGTGAATTTATTTAATATATGAAATTAATTAACCCTAGAAAACTTTGTTTTACACGGTGTTAACTTTTTTAAATTGTGACCCAGTTTCTCTACAGCTTCTTGTATATATATATCGTTCTTACTGGTAAGTGTTTAATTTATTCTATATTCTACTATTTATAACAAGAATACATCCAGCTTGTACACATAGCCGGCACTTAATGTAAACTCTGGCTGTGTGTTCCTACTATTATTTTTTAAAATTCTTAAAACACAGATTTTTTTATAATTTCCCCCTCCCCCAAAAAACAATATTTTTTTTCAATATACATATCAGGAGAATTCCTTTTTAATGCTGATTCTAAATATGTATAATTTAATAAGGTTCACTACACCTATGTAAAAGTTATGTGGCCTTACTTATTTTCTTCTTTTTTTGAAGCGTAGCCTAATTCGTTTTGACAAGTCTTGACATTACACCGTTCACGACATTACAAGTCTTATCTTGACATTACAAGTCTTATCTCGTATTGGAAACAAAACTTTTGCAGGAATCTATGATGTCACTTTAGGTTTGAGCTAATAATTTAGCGTTAGAATTTGACGGTCATAATTTTTACTGGCGATATATATTTGAAGGAAAACTTGATGTTATTTATATACAGATTAAAAAAGAAAATATAGATATTTTTTAGAGGCTTTTTACTCATTTTATTTTTATTTAATATTTTGTTTTGAATTGTTTTATTCAAATATTAATCTGCTGGGGGCTGCGCTTGTTCTCCCTTTATCCGTTTCCTGGTCTGAGTTTTGAACCCAAAATTTAGGCAATTCTTCTTTATAATATTTGCAAGTTTAGCCTTGGGGTCTATGGTGTGATTTACAAGACTCTTTGTCCGAGTGCTGTTTTGTTGCCTCGTCAAATATCTTTAATCTTTGTTTTTCTTGATGTTTGGCCATTTTCATAAGTGTTTTAGTGACTTGTGCTGCTGACATAGGAACTTTTTGCTGCCCCTTTGATTTTTTTACTGTTCTCTACAATTTTTCTCTTGAAGAAGAATTTCTTGACGATGGCCTAGGCTTAGCTATATCGATTTAACTTTCAGTTTCACATTCTGTTACCTCGCGTCTGGTAGATGGCGTCTGTTCTAAAAGCCATATTTACGTTAAGACTGTAGGTGAGTCTAATATAAGACAGTCAGATAATTCATTGGCTCCTCCAAATTTTTCTTCCTCTGTGAATTTTACTCTTGGTTTATCACATCTTAGACCCATATGTTGTGTTTTATTTTCTTCATTACTAGTATCCGTGGAGTATCGATTATTTATTTTTTTTTGTTCATGGTGTAGAGTTTGTAGCCAAGACTGGGCTAAATACTCTTTCCACTCCTCCCAACTTTTGTGGTCATTAAAAAGGTCATAAAATTCATATGGTCTTTTGATATATACTGGTGGGATTGTGTCCTCTATTTTTTCTTCTGACAGTATAGGCTCTGTTTTCCACGGTTTGGAAAAATATCCCTTTTTCATTCTATTATGGTGTATTACTTCCTCCTTTTCCTTATGCTGATGTTTTAGAACATATTTTAAGCTATTTGGTAGAATTTTTGTAATCTTGTAGGGTCCATCCGGTTTCGGTTTCAACTTTTTT
>JAQQPU010027970.1:0-10772 GCA_029168905.1 Artemia sp. Kazakhstan ARC1039 | reverse complement strand
CCATTCTCACTGACAAAAACCATAAAACAGACATAAATTGATGTTGACATCCATGAAAAACATCAAATAAATTGACCAACACACATAACCGTCCAAGAAACAACCATCAATGTGAGAAAGTTCCTGTTTTTCAAATTCTCACTGACAAAAACCATAAAACAGACATAAATTGATGTTGACATCCATGAAAAACATCGAATAAATTGACCAACACACATAACCGTCCAAGAAACAACCATCAATGTGAGAAAATTCCTGTTTTTTCAAGTGAGAAAGTCCAATGGGGGAGAATCACTCCTCATTATATTGTCAAGTGTTCCCTGACAAGAGAATATCCTGCGTTTAAGAGATAACTCGAGAAAATCATCATCCAAAATCAAATGTTTTTCCATAAACGCTAGATTTGATCTAATCCTCTCTTTCTCAAATTTATTCATTTTTCAATCCTTTCACTCTGACTGCTGACTCTAGACTGAGCCTGATTCGTTAGCCCAAACCAGAAAAGAAAGGGAACATTTTCGATTTCGAAACAATTTTATTGAATAATTATAACAACAATAATACTATGCATGTACAATTAGCGATACTGTTTATTGTCTTCAATATGTTTCACCAATGCACTTAAAGCACATTGAAGTCTATTCACATGTGCTATATCAACTTTAGCGACGAAACATAATTGATCCTCCATTTTAAATTTGCTCAAGGATATCACATATCTTGCATATACTGCATCCCATTCCAGACAAAGCCGTGATCCTTTCGTGATTTCCACCGCAATGTTTGGTGCTCTTGTATTATTATCATCAACTCCACTATCAACTTCTAATAGGGTAAACATTCCACTCATCGCCATCAACACAAATATATATCCAAATGAGTAAAGTCAAACTGTTCCTCTCACTCCTTTGAATTCTATTCACAGACTAATAAAACTATAGCAAAAATCCTTTCCTCATATTCCATCCGCCGCTAATATGTAACAAGCCCTCTGATTGGCTGAGAAAGGATATGTATCCGACTCGCTGATTGGCTGAGAAGGAAACACATGATCTAACGGTTTCCTATTTCTGGAAACTCATAACATTCGCATCGAGCAAAACAACAACAACAACAAATGCTGTTTCCTATTTCTGGACACCATGACATTCGCCTCGAGCATGTACACGTCCAAAACAACAACAAATGCTGTTTTCTATTTCTGGAAACTCATAACATTCGCTGAGAGCGTGCACTTGCAACAACAACAACAAATAAATCGACCTTGACATTCGCTGAGAGCGTGCTCTTACAACAACAACAACATCGACCTTGACATTCGCTGAGAGCGTGCACTTACAACAACAACAACAAATAAATCGACCTTGACATTCGCTGAAAGCGTGCACTTACAACAACAACAACATATACCTTGGAAAAAAGAGGTCATTGACCCCATTAACCACGTGTTCTCCCTAGGGACTCTATGCCCAAATTTGGTGTTAAAAAAAGTTGTAGGTGGCAGCAGGGGTGCGTGACACGAGTCGGACCCACCTTTCTACTGCTGTCGTGAAAGGCCTTATGGTATTACTACTTTTAAGGACTATGAGCTAAAGTGTAACGAAGTGGTAAAAAGCCTAACATAATTCCAAATACGTTAGTAAAAGTTTGAGAGAAATTGCCTTCTCAAAGGAATGAAGATCCTTTTCAGGAAAACTTCAGTGAACCTCAATTAAACTGTTCCATGCTCATATTTTAAGGTGTCATTCCTAGATTGATAGGTGAATCTATCAAAAATAATTAAAATAACTAGTTCATATAGGTTAATTTTCACAGCTGTTTTAGGTAAGATGAGGTACTTGACTACGTAAAGTCAAGTTTTTAACTTTATTTTCGAATTCGCCAGCATTCATTTTATAGGAAACGATAAAAAATATCGTATACCTCCCCCCCCCCGTCCTTTTAGGGTGGAAATTGGAATGAGTGTAAGGCAAATGGAAACCGGAATTCAGATTCGGAGTCAGCATGTTTGATTTGATAGGAAACGATTACTTAAACTTCAAAAGTATTTATAAACACAAAAATCGATTTCCCCCCTTCAAGGGTGAATGTAGGACACTTGTACAAGGGGGATTTTGGTGGATTTTTCTTCTTTAATTCAGCTGATTTTTTTAAACATTTAGGTGAAAAAAAAATTCTGTTGCAATTTCCCCGAAGTTTGACTATTTTTTTCCGTATCTTTCTCCTCCACTAAAAGCTAAGACTAATTTGGTAGATATTAGGAATGTAGAACTTCATAGAAGTTCTAAAGACTTGCCCCTTGAGTATATCTCTCTGGGTACGCTGGCTAACTGTTCTTCCCGCTTATGCTGAATTTGTAGAGGTTAATGCACAAAAACCTACATGGCGTGGTCAAAGGGAAATCTACGAGCCGTCTAGTTTTTTCTTCTTTAATGTTGGTATCAATAACCATCATTATACTTGCTTCGGCAGCGATTTTTTTTACAGTCTAAAACCGTTGAATCCGTCGAATGATTTTAAAGCTGGCTTTCTGGGATTATATCTGCTGTAAGACAATTTTGTATACTGTTGCCAGAAATTTCTGGGCTATGCAAGACCATATGGTGAAAATCTTTGACTCAAGTTACTCAAATTGGGCTGTTATTACCAACTTTGTTTTAACTAAGCTTAATTAACACATTAGCCTATTAGCCCAGTTTCTTATAAATTTCAGTAGCAAATGCAAATTTCTCTAGCCGGTTCTCGCACCCTGAAGTTTCCTTTGAAAGAATGCTCCTCTCTGCAATTTACAGATGATGAGGCCAGTGGTGTTAATTAAGGAAGGGTCTCTACCCCCTAGATCACCCTAGATTTGGAAAAATACCTCTTTTGGGGTAGTTTCATTGAAATTTACCTGTTTTTTAAATTGTACTGAAAAATTGGAAAAAACAACAAATTTACCCCCCCCCCCTCCTCACGAAGATATTGAAAAATTTTGAACCTCCCCCCCCCCTCTAAATTTTTGCTGATTAAAACCATTGCCTGGCCTATATATCGAAATCACAATCAATATATATATTTTCATGATGTTTACTTGGCATACCATACCATATAGGCAGGGCTGTATCCAGGATTTTTTTCGGGGGGTGGGGTTTACAAGAGGATTTTTTCCTGTTGGGAAGGGGGGGATACAAAAACTTTAAAGAACGAATCAAAATTTTGTTTATATTCATTTTTGTTACGTTTTTACTAGTCGGACGTTTTTTGGGGGGATGGGGGGGGGCAAACCCCCAACGCCCCCTCTCTCCCAGGATACGGCCTAGCATGTAGATATGGGCTCTAATGCGTAAGTAGATAGAGATTGAGAATACTTCGCGGTTTTGAAAAAGCTAGCCCGAAGAGTAATTTATACTTTTAATTTTAGTCGTCAAAGTGCAACCCCATAAGCCTTGAAGAGGTTCTGTGTACAAGTGCTGAACAGATTTTTGCATTAATTGTATTTTGATGACAGATAACCAAAACCATTTGAGTATATCATATTCCAGAAGTTAATGGTACTTTTCAAATCCATTTGATTCGTAGACCCTGCTAAGAGAAATACAGTATAGCGTAGCATTCTTTTCCTTTTAGCCAAATTTGTAGACTGGTCAGTGAAGATGAACAGCGTGGCAGCCCAGGGGTCCAGGAAATTAAGCCTCTGCGGTGGCCGTTACGATTGTCTCATCTAATTTACACCCTATCGCTTCCCAGATCTATTCCTATCATACCCGAACTTTAACTTTCATAGTGAATGCTTTAGGAACGCAGGTGTTTATCTACAAATGGTATGGGTATTTATGTACTTGATAGATTCAAGAAGTGTACCTTTACTAGCACACATGAACACAGAAGAGCTCCTTCAGTAAGATAATTCCAGAGTCTACTCCTAAGAAGATGTTGGAGAAAATCCAGTGATATTCCAAAATCTACAAACATTTAGAAACAAAATACAGAATTTACATTCCCCCCCCCCCCCCAAGAAACACACGCACACACACACCTGACATCCTCTGACAGTCCAGGAATAACGTTATACGCACCTAGTTTCGTTAACTGTCTTGTTGAAGTATGAAAAGGTTAAAAGTTATTTTCCCTCCCCAAGGCCCTGTTCATACTTTTCGCAGTGTTTGATAAAAGAGATCCTTGAACAAAAATACTTCACAGCGTTCTCATTTTCTGGATATTAATTATCCATCAACGCCCGACGGGTATGTTAATAATTCTAGCCTAAATTGTCAACCACTTTTATATTTAATACGATCGTCATTTCACATGTGGGGAAAATTTTTAACGGGTATATTGTCGGGGGGGGGGGGATTTTCCTAGGACTTTTTTCCCGGGGGGGGGGGATTTTCCGCGAAAAAGAAGTTTTTCGTAAGGGGAATTTTCAACGGAGGCGGGGATTTTTCTTGAATTTCCTTTCTTTTAATATATCAGTGACCCACGACGTGTACGCCAGTTTTTAACAAATTTTGTTGGTTATTTCTTACACACATTTTTTTATTATTATGATTTTACTATGTAAACTCAAAAGAAGGGAGAGGACCCCCCCCCCCTAAGATTGGTTGGAAAGAGCTCCAGAAAGACTGAAAAATTGTGCCATAGACCCTGATCTTCAGTTTTAACCCCCTGTCCCTTTTTTCCACTAATTTGTTCCTATAGTGACTGTAAAATTTCTTCCGCAAGACAAAGTAAAAAATCTATTCCAATTTCTTCTTAATTTTTCTTAATTTCTCCAATTTCTTCTTAATTTCTTTAATTTCTCAAATTTCTTCTTAATTTTTTTCACTAAGGCTATTGCACAGATGATAAAAGTGCGAAGAGCGAAGGGGCGTCAGGTCAAATTTTAATTTTTGAAATTAGTACTCTATTCCTACTTTTGTAGACCCCCCATGATACTATTGCGTATATACTTGACTTAAATGCAGCATGTTTTAAGTAAAATTTTCATCGTTTGGATTAAATTCGCAAGTTTGAATTTTTGCTCACATTCCGTGCTTAATTGGATTGCAAAATTAGAAACTATTCATGTAATATTGGATATGGGGAGTTTATGCCAAACTTGAAAGTTTTATACCTGATTGCCTCGTTTTATTAGCAGTATTTATGATTTTTAATTTAACATATGCAAATATGCTCTTTTTTTAACTTTTATCCATAGATGTGGCTGCAAATCGGAAAACAGAACATAACTCAGTTCTGACTTTTACATTTTCTTAATTTTCTTTTTAGGTGATAATTTTTTCAGTGGAACAGCTAGCACTCCATTTTAGGGGGGAACCAATTTACATCAGCCAGCCCCAGGAATTTCCTGAAACATGCAATCTTGATCAAGAAATTTCCGTAGTGTAAGAATATTTAAGGAAACGGTTTTTTTTTTAAATTGAAGATGAATCCCGTTTTAATAAAGGTTGGGTTGTAAAATTTCACTGATTTAATGGCAACGAAACTGGCCGATTTTAGTTTTTTTGCCAAATTTTCGTTGTCATTTTTACCTATTGAAGAAATTTAATTGCCAAAAAGTCTTCCAGAATTTTTTTCCCCAGAAAAAGCCGTTAGCAAAACTTGAAACTAATCCATAATAGGAATTAATAAAGTATTGATGAAAAGTTACTGTATATCAAATTTAAAAATCAAATTCAAAATTAACAGAAGCCATCATAAAAAAGGTCAGGGCTACCGGACTCTTGAACCCTCTGATAGGCTACAGCCTCATTTGCACTTTTCCAGAAAAAGACATTTTTCTTATGCTCCAAATGTCACTTTTTTTGTGCATTAAGGTTTCCTAGGCCTTGGAGCTTAGAGATACATGTTTTCAAACGACTCTATTTTTTTTTACTTCCGTTTTCAGGTTTTTCTTTGTGCAGTGGGGTTATTTCGACCCAATTACTTACATGTGTAATTTTCCAGCTGATAAAACAAATTGCTCCTTTTTGGGGCCCATTTTCTTGGGGGAGAGGGGCATGATTTAATATATTGTTTGTGCGTTAGGGATTCCTCTTCTCAGAAACTTACGAACATAGCTTTACAAACCCCTTTGGTTAAGAAATAAAGAATACAGGTTTCATGCAAATTGGAAAACAATTTTTTTAGCCCTTATTCGGACCCCACTTTTGGGGAGCCAGACTCCCAACCAAAAATGGTATTTTTACATCAGGTTAAACTTTTCCCTTGGACTTACCGCTTACAATTGTCAAAAATAAAAATTTTTGGCACACTTTGGACCCACTAGCTCCATCAATCATCTAAAATTCCATTTCCTCTTCGCCCTAGAGACGACTACTGAAAGTTTCAATCCAATTGGACGACCAAGATTAATCATGTCAATCGTCCATCATCAGTCAGTCCTTTTTCTTCAATGAAACCTACCTGTGACCGATGGTCAATTCGCACAATTTAGGGCCATATATGTCAGGACTGCATGGGTCGGTTCATGTTATCCCAGAATACATATTTATAGGAACTTACGACTAATCTGAGAAAAATGACAAACTGTAAATTTCGATATAATGGCATGGGCGGGAGGGTATGGAACACCCAGAGACAAAAAGGGTACGGAAGGAGGATGGTTTCCAAAAAACAATTGAGGTCTAATTAGCCCAAAAAATAGTTTATGCCCTGATGGGGTATTCGCGGGAGAAAAGTGACCCGAATTGGGAGTGACTCCCCAGTCACTTTTCGTCCGTAAGAGGGGCGTTAGAAATTCTATTTTCTAATCAAATTATCCCCTCTCAAGTTTCTACAATCACATCTTTCATATTTAGTGACTGAGGAAAAATAACACATTGGAGGCTTTTTGATTCTGATGGATTCTCGGCTGTCTGTCAATTTTGTGTTGTTGATCAGCCTCCTTTACTTTCACTACTATACATCAACCATCTAAAAAAAAACAAAAACACATAACACAAACAACAACACATAAATACGAGCAATAAAAGTTTAAATAAGGGAACCCAAAAGGAGAAGGGGCTAGGATTGGATATTTTCCCTTGCTCCCTTGGATGACTCAATGAAAATTATTTTGTTATCTGGAAAAAATAATTCTTTTCTTCTGTAAAAAGCTTTTTCGACATTTTGCCTCCCCCCAACAATGGAGAATCTAAGCCTGCTTGATTTTGACATTCTTTTTGCAGGTGGTCTTGATGATTTTTTTTACATAGCCGGTCGATATACTCAGGTCCGTAGCTCCAACATTTTACTGGGGGAGGGGGGCAAGGTAGGTCCATATCCGGAGAGTCAAGGGGCGTGGGCTAAATAATAATTTTTCTCCAAATTTAAGGGTGTGGCAACTGCCCCCTTTGCCCCCCCCCCCCCCAAACGACGCCACTGGATAAACCATAGGCGCTATCAAGGTCTGTACCAACCATCAATTAGAACGACTTTCCTCTTACTTAACGTTCTAGCTGTGATACTACCTTCGAGCTTTTATCGTCTGGGGGCCCAAAGTACAATAAACGATGTAGTGTGCAACCCCCTGGGTTAATTTGGCAAATATGGTATATTTATCAGCAGTAACTGTCAAATTCAAGATGTTTTTGATAACCGCAACAAAGACTCTTCATGAAATTTGATTCAAAAACAGTAGCCACTTTTTGTCTTGTTTGATTTTTGACTTCTGTGTGGGGTCTGAAAGTATCAAATTTCCGAAAAACCTTTCTGAATGATTAGCGATATATAATCCCAGCTATTTCTTGAAAGATAATCATGTAATTAGAGATCGGTTATAAAAAAAATTTCATTCCATTGGCTCTTCTTTGGCTCATTACCTATCGCTAATTAAACTAATAATTTAATTCAATTTTCGTGAATGGACATGTAGCCCATTAGCCCATTAGAATTTATATGTCTTTTCTTTTTAATTGTGGGACGTAAGGACAAAATTGACCTAGCAAGTTAGCTTTTGCCACCCCCATCCTCTTTCGTCTCTTCCTAAGAATCGAGGAGCCTAAACAGAATTTATAAGAACTTCAGCCAAACCATAAAATTTTGGTTATCAAGGGGAGGGGGCATGGGCCCGAAGCCCATTATCACAGTCGAACCTATCCAGTACTGTCATTTTGTTAGTGATTTTTGCATCTTAAAACAAGCAAAACTTCTTTACGAGGACGTTTATTATTAGTTAGTTGTATGTGTTGTATATTTATCCATGGCTTTTGTCCATGGCAGTAAAATCTAGACATACTTTCCTGGAACTAAAACTTATTGATAGAAGACCCAACACCTCAAATTTTCATCTTTGATGCTAGAAAATCAGAAATCTTTTGATCAAAAATTTTATACTCTCCCACTACACTTAATTACGACGATTCTTCTCTTCCAAACTTTCCGCTTCGTACAACACTTACTATTTCAGTACGAGCTGCAACATGGCTGTAACATGGCTGAAACATTGTTGCAATCATGCAACCATCATGGTTGTAACAATAACTACAAACTAGTAAGGAGAGAACATCCGCCTATAGTAAACGATTGTTTAAAAACGTGTTTTGAAAAAACATCTCTTTTGATAGAAATTTCAAACAGTTCGTGGTAACGAACTGTAAGTAAGGAGTGACGCGGCCCAATGATAACCGAAACTCTAAAAAACACAGTTTTGATAGCAATATGTATATCAAAAGAATCGAACATGTATGCTGATTTAAAATATATAAAGCTCATTAAGTTTAATGTTACCCATCAAAAGTTACGAGCCTGAGAAAATTTACCCATTTTTCAAAAAGGGGAAATACACCCTCAAAACGTCAAGCAATCTTAATGAAGTACACCCTCAGATTCAAGATGTCAAAAAACCCTACTGTGGAGGTTTCAAGCTCTTGTATACAAAAATATGGAATTTTACATTTGTGCCAGAAGAAAGATCACGGATGAGTTTTTATTTATTGTTGCTTTTTTTCAGGAGGGATTTTTTTCTCTGGGGTAATCGTATCTAATCGGTGTTCTTAGAAGATTGGGAGAAGGCTCATTTTATCGAAAATAAAAAGTTCTAGCGCCACTTTTAAGTAACCAAAAAGATTGGAGGACACCCAGCCCACCTCCCACGCTCCTTTCCCCCAAAATCGTCCGACCAAAATTTTGAGAATATTTTTTAGGGGGGGGGGGTATTTTCTGCTTAGGTGAATTTAATGAAATGACAATGTTGAGTGGGGAGGAAAGTTTCCGGGGGTGAGCTTTCCAGAACAAATTTTACACTGGGGGAATTTTACGGAATTCCTTTATGAAATTCTTTTTATTTGTCTTACTTTGTCTTTGCCGACTAATTTAACCTGTGGAGATGTCCGGGGGAAATTTTTTTATAGGATTGGGATTGTCTAAAGGAGTTTTCAATGAGTGGAGGATTTTCCACGGAAGCAACTTTCCAGAAATTAAAGTTTTTTTTTCAAATGAGAGTCTACTAAGGAGGATTTTTCCGGTGGAATCACCCGCAATAAATTTCCCCGTGGGATTTTCAGCGAGAATGGAATTGTCAGGGGAGAATTTATCTGGGGGGGGGGGTTGTACTTTACATGGTAGAAACTTTACCTTGGGGAATTTCTGTGGGCGAGGGGATTTTTCATGGAGGGGAGCTGTATATTTCGGTATTATTTGAAAAACCATCAGAAAACAAATAAAAAAAAAAACAAGTTTTTTCAACTAAAAGTAAGGAGCAACATTGAAACTCAAAACAAACAGAAATTATTCCACATATAAACGGATTGCTCCCTCCTCAATACCTCGCTCTTTACGCTAAAGTTTGACTTTTTGTCCCAATTCCTTAAGAACAACTCCTGAAACACAAGGGCCGTTTAATTAGAATAAGAAGCTTTTTTAAAAATTCTAAAATACTTTAGTGTGAAGAGGGAGGCATTGAGCAGGGGGCAACCCAGACCAATTCTTATAGAAGAAATGGTAATAGAAACTTTGGAGGGGGTTCATTTGATTCAAAATTGACAGTTCTAGTGCCCATTTTAAGACGAGGAGGTAACAGGAGGGTATCCAGCGCCCTCCGTACGCAGTTTTTTGCTACCCACCTTTCTAAAGCTCCAAAGACACTTGATGAAAATTGTGACATAGCCATTTTGCTAAAAATAGTCAAAAGGTCCAGTAGCTATGCTTATGCCTACAGGGATGGCATGAACTCCACAGACCCTGGGCCAAGGAATTTAAACATATACAAAGTCCCAATAGTTTACATGAAAGTTTTAATTTTGAGAAGGGGTGTTTTTGCTCCTGGGCGTTCAAAAAGGTATTAAGGCGAAAGTTCTACTGAATGTTGAGTGGGTGTTCTACCAATCAGAAAACAATATGTCCATCGAGGTTGTCAAACGGACGTATCAGAAATATCTCGGGAACGGATTAGTATATTAAGTTGAAACTTTCAAGGCATGTTGAACTAGAGCATGTTGAATTGAGGATGCTGAATTAGATCGAAATACACAATGCGCATCCAGGTGTCATAAAGACGTAACTGTAAAATCTTTGGGACGGCTAATGGTATTAAGTTGTAACTTTCAGGGAACGTTGAGAAGAGGGTTGAACGAAATCGAAAGACGCTTCGTGTATCAATATGTGAAAGGGTGTATCTGTAAAATCTTAGGAACGGCTAAGAGTATTAAGTGGAAACTTTTAGGGCATGTTGAGGGGGCTGTTGAACTAAATCAGAAGACACTGCGTGCATCCAGGCTGTCTAGAGAAAGTATCTGAAAGATTTCAGAAACAGCTAAGGGTATGAAGGTGAAACTTTCAAGGGATGTTGAGGAGGATGTTATATTAATTTT
>JAQQPU010027969.1:0-10772 GCA_029168905.1 Artemia sp. Kazakhstan ARC1039 | reverse complement strand
AAACAAAAACAATCCTCCAGAAAAGAAACAAAGACAGATAAATGAAGGAACATACACAATTTATGTCCATTAAATGCAAGATAGAAATGAACAAAACTTCAAATATGCATCCGTTTTCCTTAAACAGACAGGAGGAATAACCCTTCAAGCTTTGACAAATTCAATATCACTTTTGGGACCAGGTTTAAGACTAATTATTCTGGGAATCAAAACAAAAAATCCCTGGCTTGAAAGCCCAATATGTAACTCAAAATATATCTCCCATTAAGAGGGAGAGAGACAGAAGTTGTAACACAATAGTAACAATAGTGATAATGAAATTTAAGAAAATATATTGTTAACATATTTTATGCTATTTAGAATAAATTCTAACTATTATAAGTCAACTAGTTGGAAAATGAATTGTTTTCTGGGGCAATGTTTCTTTCCAGCTAGTTGGCAAAATTAAGTTTTTCTGGGGAGAAGTTATTAGTCAACTAGTTGGAAAAATTAAGTTTTGCTGGGAAGAAGTTATTAGTCATCTAGTTGGAAAAGGAAAGTTTTGCTGGGGCAACATTTATTGTCAACTAGTTGGCAAATTTAAGCATTACTGGGGAGAAGTTATTAGTCAACTAGTTGGGAAAATTAAGTTTTGCTGGGGAGAAGTTATTAGTCAACTAGTTGGAAAACGAAAGTTTTGCTAGGGCAACATTTATTGTCAACTAGTTGGCAAATTTAGATTTTTCCTATACAAATGGGCCAAATTTTCCAACTAGATGACTAAAATGTTTTTAATTATAAGGAGATTGGATAGTACCATTCTATGTAAGCTTATAAACTAATTTTTTCCAATAGTCAAAGAGTGGATATCCAATCAAGGGCATGTTTAAATGAAATACTAAGAAAATTTGAGGTGTAAGCACATAATTAGGACTATTGTGAAGGAAATATTGAGAGAAAACAATTTTTACTTTGTAATATGCATAAAAATGGTAGACTAGTTAACAAATTTTGAAAGTAATTCCACTATACTCTACCCCCCCCCCCCCTTAATATACAAATATGTTGATCAACTTATATGTTTCCTGAAGCATTTTCCATGTGTCACTCTTGTCTCAATCTGTGTACTTGTAAACTCCATCAATACTGAGGAAATCAAGAAATAGAAAAGCACATAGAAATTTACAATTTGGGCTAGGCTATATATTTGCACATTAGGAGGGGGGGGGGTAAAGTATATTAGAACTGTTTTCAAAATTTTTTAACTACAATTTTTCTATGTTATGAAGTAAGGATTATTTTCTTAACATGTTTCCTTCTCAATAGCATTAAAAATTTAGAGCCAATTTTTCCCAAATCAAAGGAACATGACTGTGAAAACTGAAAAATGAGCTGTTTAGTAGCCTACCATAAAGGTAAAGATGTACTAAAGAAAATCAACCCATTTCTGTGGATACTTGTATTATGAAGGCTTATCTCAGTTTTTATAAGATTTTAAAAGGGACTAAATTTCAGCTAGAGAGGGGAGGGATGCAAACTGAGGTCTAGGAGGGGCAACTGCCCTCTTTCCCATAGCAAATTATGCCTAGGATGCCAAGATATGCCTAATCCTTAGAAGAAACAACCTCTTTTAATAGACATTTCTACAAATCCTCATTCTTGCTATTGTTTTCCAGAAGAATAATAAATTGCAGTGAAATTTTGTTTAGAAATATCCTTAGTCCCCATATAAGTTACTGAGTTCTGGAGAAGACAGTATCTGTTTGCGGATTGTTGTGATCTTTTTATTTCCAGCCTTTTGGAGAAAAATGCAAATCCACTGGTATTGAAATTCCAAATGAATGTGAGAAAACAAGCTCAGGAATTACATGAATAAGTTATTGTTAAAAATGAACACAATTGACTACTTGATTATTTCTTTAGCTGTATACTCATCTAGCCCCTCGCTCTAGCCATTTAGCCTATTATGGTAAAGGAATGGCAACTTTATCTGCTGAAGTTTTGTCTCAAAAGCTAACATAATAGGCCATTATACTAACCATAAACCATTTATCAATGTCACCCATGATCAGAGTATATTTGCCTTCCTTTCACAATAAATAAGCTGAACACTGCAATATATTTCACTAATGCTAAACCTGCAACCAGTAATGATAATATACATTCAATATGGATTAAAAGCCTTACATCATTATATGAACAGCAGGTCTTAATCTGATTTTAATCTGGCATGGGATTCATCACTGAACCTTGAAAAACAAAACTTGTCTATCCTACCTGTTCTAAAGAGAAAACAACTGAGCCTACATCCTACAGGTCAATTATAACAACTCTGGTGCTGGGTAAGGTACTTGAGAAAATGATCCCTAATTGACCTGTATGGTTTGAGGAGAGAAATGACACAGTACCTTTCTCTCAGACTGGTGTCAGGAAGCACTAATCATCCATGAATGCTTTTGTTTCTATAACAAAAACTGTAATTGAAAACTTTTCCAAGAAAGAGGCTTTCTATGAAACCCCTTAAGCTACTGTCATTTATCAAATTTTTTATTGAAATTAGATATTTAATTGCTCAGATTTGTGCTGCTTCCTCCCCAGAAACCTAAATACCAAAGGTATTTAGTAGGGCGTAGTCCTGAGTTGTCTCTTATTCTCACTTTTCCTCTGAGGGGTAAACCTTTCTCATACAAATATACAATATGCTGATGACTTAGGGTTATGGACAATGGCAAATATCTTTGATACTGCTCAGTCAAAGCTATAAAACATACTTTTTCAGTTGGAGAAATACTCTCAATTTATGTTTACCCTATCCAATCCACTATCATACAATTACACACCAAGTGTAACATTATTTATTATGCAGTTTTTGCATAAAAACCTGTCAGCCATAACCAAAATAAGGAATATTTTCCTGATGAAATATTAAAAAAAGAAGCTAATAGCTTATACTAATTGTACAACTGACTAAGAACTCCCAGCAAATCAACTAAGACAAGAATGATAGATTAAACTTTCAGAAAATAAGGTGTAAAAATAATGGTTTGGATCAAGTAAACTTGTAAATATATTTTTTCTTTTAATAATGGTGATAAGATGATCAGTAGCTTGATAGTTTCCTGTTACTATATTTTCTGTTTGAATTTATAGTCTAATGCAGGAGATCAAGATGGTCACAATATTACAATGCTTATCATAGCAAGAGCAGAGAGCTCCTTTGTCACCTTTTAATAGGATGGGCTATAAGGGAGGGTGTTGCTACATTTAAAGTGGATTGAATATATGACAGAAATTGCAAATTAGAAGTCAGATGAATTTAATCTATAGTAAGTGATAATTTATCCTATTAAATTTGACCAAAAGATTAACAAATATGGGCATTCTTATAGCTCCTGGTTTACAGACTTGATAGTTTAAGCAAATTGATTCATAGGCTAATTATGTGATTGTGACTTATGGAATATATTTCTGTAAATAAAAATGGCAGATGCCAGAATTTTAGCAGTTAAACTTGACTTTTCTATGATTCAGTGTTGAATTTCATACAAAAACAATTCAAACAGGTGGTTTCCCATAATTGATCAATGACTGTGCTTTGGATCGTTTTTTCAGCTGCTGATGTGCTTGATGCAACAAAGCTTTTCCTTTTGAAATCATTTTCAAGGGAAGTTCCACCTAGGTGAGTTGACAACAAAACCTAACACAATATTGTTGCTGACATCATAGCAGGGTTTGAAAGATGTGATGCCAAACATATAAATGTGCCCAATTTTGTCATATAAAACAGAAGAGATTTCCAAATAATCCCTAATTAAGCTTATTCCATGCTTACTGACAAGGTTTGATGGTTGTTTTAATGAATTACGCACATTGGCAGAAAAGTTTCAAATTTCACCCCCCCCCCCCAACACTGCTCCCATTTCAGTTGGTAATAAACCTACATATACAGTCATTGTGAAATTTTTTTTTAGGAATTTAAGTGCTCCTGGTTGGTAAGAAGATAAACTTAATATGAATGAAGAACATGAATGAATTTCAAGTTTAAAACATGATAATCAGAATAAAAATTCGATTGTAGTTACTTGAGATTGATAATCAGGCGTATTCCTTGCTTCTTCAGCCTCTAACGTTCAAACTAAGGTCCTTGATAAAAAAAAGCACTGGGTATTGTTTGGGATATTCCGGAAAATATACCAGAATTATCTCTAATGAAAATCATGCTGGAATTAGCATGTGCTATAAAAATAAGACTTCCAAATGTTTTTGTTTGGAATTTCAGGATCAGCTACCACTGAAAAATACAATTAAATATGGTCTTTGACTCAGGTATGGGTATTCCCATGCTAGAATCTATAAAATAATACCATGTTCTTGTTTCCAATGGTAAGTGAGGTAGATCACTCTATGACCAGATACCCATGTTCTCTTGAATTACCAAAATGTTCCTTCCCTATTCGGACTTACAAGAACATCTCAGAGAGCCCTTGCTCAGTTGCTCCTAAGGGTGCCAATTGTGGAGGAAGTCATATTCCCTACTAAAATGCAGAGTCTTGAGAAGTTTACTTCTCAAGACAAATATGATAGATTCTCAACTTAGTATTTCTGTTGTTTCTTGTTGCTATTTTTTTCTACTGTATTATTGTTTTGTCACTTTTTTTTCTCTTTCTTTTTGTGCTTACATTATTTTTATTATTATTCTCAAAAATGTTGATTGCCAACTTTATTTCAATAATTCTAAGCTGAGGTAGGTGCTGTGCTAATTTAATTCATCATGATGGTAAGTGAAAGAAATTTTTCTAACTCTGGTTCTGGGGCTTCTGCTACTTTGATGGGCTTCTTCTTTAGATTCAAACAACCCAGTAGGTATGTTTAGTATTCTAAATAATTCTGTAAATCAAGATTTAAAAAATACTCCAAATTTTTCTCCCTCAGTTATTAGCCAATATATTTTGTATTTAAAGGGGCATTCCAAATGTGATGACAATTTATTGGTCCTTCAACTTAATTTTCAGGGTATTTGTTCTTTGGTTGAACAGTTGAGGCGAATAGTAACCTAGATACAAGTAATGACATCTGGATGTAAAGAATGACATGCAGCTGGAGATAAGATAAGATATTTATTTCAAAAAGATCACTATCACAAGCCCACAAAGGGCCGAATTCGGACTTCGGAAAAGCTGGTCCAGAAAGGGGGGGGGACCAAAATAAATAAATAAACCCCCCTGATAAGATGGAACAACTAAATTGGCAGAGGATTGCTAGAAGTTATCTTGCTTTCTATATATCCAGGACTTTCTGCACATTGTTAGAAGTGATGTATCAAGGAACCAAGAGGGATCTTTGAATCCACATTTGTTGAAATTAAGTCATAATTATTATTGATAATCCCCACCATTCTCCAGGTTGATCTTTCCCATCATTTCTTCAGACCTTTGATAAGCTTTTGGAGACAACATGAACTTGTCCATGTGAGCTTACAATAATGAGAGCAATCAACCATAACGTATTTGATCTTGCACCTTCATTGACAGAAGTATACTGTCAGCTGTGCTCATAGCTAGAACCTCACCAACAGTTTGCATCTTGACATTTGTAACTATGACCACAACGTCCTGATGGACCTTCCTTTAGTCCTCTCTTAATTTGGTGCAGAATTGTGTCCAAGTTAATGGTCTATTGGACCATTTTCCTGTCTCTTATTTATTCAGTGCTAAGAAGATGATGAATCACAAGACCCTTTTTTTTAACTCGGCTGTTTAGTAGAGATGCCATGGGATATGTTTGACAGAGGTATGGATTCTTGCTCGCAGTTTGTCTCTTTTTTATGAATCTGTCAAAATTTCTATTGTCAATGTATGTACTATATTGTAGTTTCAGATCTAGAAGCTTTTTCCGTTGAATCCATGGATGACCCCTGGTCTTCTCAGAAGCCTGAGAAGAAAAAAATAACCTTTGGAAATCTTATCAGTCAGTAAAGTTGTTGTCAAATGCAGCTTCTGCTTGAATTCAGTGCTTAAAAACTATAGGAGTATTTATAATTTTTAATTCAGAAGGCTTAACGCTCTTATTATTTTCAGGAATTCTCAAATTGCAGAAAGAATATTTGAAAAAATTGATAATTGATTAATTCCTCAAATCTTTGTCTCTACCTTCTTGTATCCCTCCAAGTTCGATGGTTGATGGCGCAGTTGTTTAATTTGGACTGAAGGTTCTAGATTATTTTACTCTTATTTCACAAATATTGGAAAACAACTGCTTCTTCAGTAAGCTCCCTGCTTTCTAAGCCTTATCTTGCTGCAACCTGCTTGAGGCTGCTGGCCCTGGAGCCAGTTTCTGAGGTTGATATAAGTGGACTTGTCAATGGATCAAATGGTTCAGTTCCTTCTGGTCTTAATTGTATAACTATCAAGGTAGTGAAATTCATTCTTCCTTCAATTATCTCTCCCCAACAAAAAGCCTTGAAATTTTTTCAGGGCTTTTAATTTGGCTTCTAAGCAAAGTACTCAAATGAGCATGCTTGTGCTGCTCTTTTAAATTTCCTACATTTCGCTCTTGATTCTGATATGATTCCTGCCAATATGTTTGTGGATGTCCAAAAAGCTCACCAAGTGGACGTTGTATTTGATTCTTGGGTATTCTCATTTATTAGAACTTCTTCTTTATGCATTTATGTTATGCAAATTAAAATGAAGATAGCAAGGTTTTTCGAAATGCTTAAACACCTTTTTCCTCTTTTGGCTGTAAAAAATTTCTTTCATATTGTATTTCAGTCTTCAGTTGTCAAAGTAATTAATATTATTATTATTTAATGCTCATGTGTGATTGATCTTTTTGGATTGTGTTTTGTTTATTGGGCAAGACACTTTGCTCCAGCTTGGTTTTTGTCAATTAATCAGTTGGCTGTTGATAGGTATTTTACTAATTAGTAAATTAATGTTTTGTTTTTCTTCTCTTTTGCTTTTGTCTTGTGTCTGTTTTTATTCTCTTCCTGCATTCCTGGTTATTGAGTCAGATTGTGTAGGGGAGGTGATAGTTGGTGCTTGATGCTCTTTGTTGGATTAATAATTCTTATCTTAATGTTCAAAATAACAAATACACAATAAAAGCATGCAAGTAAAAACGGTTAATCGACAGTTTACAGCTAATAAGGAGTCCATAACTACAATGGACATTCTCTGGAAAATGCTGAACAAGAGCTAACCAAGTCGATTTGAGATTTGATGCAACCAGAAAGCCCAAATAAAATAGTACCAGAAGCACTACAAACTTGATTATCACGCTGATCAGAAGCAGAAAAAGGCTAGAGAAAATAAATCAAACACAATTATTTCACTTTTACTCTCATTAGACAAAAGACCAATTTTACGATATGTAGTTGACAGTCGAGAAAATTTTCTTCAACTCAGGGAAACAATATGGTAGCACTCAGGATATTAGCTTTATCCCTTAAGATTTTATGAAAAGTAGAATGAATTAAATTAATTTAAATTTGATATTTATTTCAGGTTGCTCTTCAATTTCCGGATGACTTACTAGTTGATGCGCCTGATGTGGCATTGCAAATTGAGAAAACAATTACAGACATAGATGTTTTTATACTTGGAGATACTTCGTATGGAAGGTACATTTTCTTATTGTAAAAAAAAAAAATATAGTAAACTCTGATATTTATTTGTACATTCAGTATGAAACAAACTGCTTGATTTTATATGCACAAAACAAATATAACACTAAAAAGAAACATCAAGGCAAGCCAGAAGGTGCAAAAACAATAATAACAACTCAAAGAAGAAGTTTAAAATGAACGATCCTTATTTTGAATACACTAGAAAATAATTTAACACATTTAATCATGATTATAATAACACAGTACTATAAAACATTTAATTTGTCTAAATAAAATTTGACATCTATTGGACATTGCTTCAATGAAATAACGCTAATTTCTTTTCCGGAAGCAAGGACATTCAATCCTTGCATTTCTTTCGGATCTTTTTCTTTTTTCTGTAAAAGAAACAGTGTTAACTTACTCAAAATGCTTCTACCAATAGATCACTGGTAGAGATTTTCTTTTTATCTTCAGTAGATTATATAGAATGGAGTATATGTATATCTATCTGTAGATATATGGATACCATGCTAATTTATTCTAAATTATTTACCATAAAGGACTAAATACCATCATGCTATCAGCTAGGGCTTATCTGCTTTAATGTTGTAGCTAGCCAAAGAGCCTGATGGACGACATCTATAAAAAAAAGGAACAAAAAACTGCTTATGTTCAAGCATTCCTTCTACAAAAGAGGACTGAAAAACCTAACTTCGATCGTACTGCAAATGTACAGTAAATAGTTTAAAATGAACCGTGTATATGTGACGAAAATATCCAGTTTTTTTTTCAGTCACAACGTTGGGTGAAAATAAGAATTTCTAGCACTATTCATTTAAGTATTGTGATTATCATTAATTCAACAACTTCGTATTGTTGCGAATAAAGTTGCCATTATGACCGCTAATCTTGCACAGCTACTAAGGTCACTGCCAGTGAGCTACAGGCCTGGTAAATAGACCAGTATACAAATTCATGAATTATGTTGAAATACAAAAATGTTCAGAATAGATCTGGGGACTGTGCTGATTATTGACGACATAGGGCCCACAAGCAGGTTAATCTGACACTGAAGAAAGGCTTAAAATTGGTCGCACAAGAAGTCATTGAATGTTTGCAAATATGAAATGCTATAAAACTAAGATAGCACAAAAAGATAGAAGAAGATATCAAGACAAAAATCAGTCTTAACAGTACCCCGAGTAGATTGCTAGCAGCTCTGCAAAGTTTCTCCCTAAGATCCCAGAGGATGAGCTTTGGAAGAAACTATCCGCTCCAGACGTGACAGTTGAGGAAATCAGCCAGCTACACAGTAGCGGTTTTAGGCCTGATAATATGGGGTGGTGCATGGTGCAAAGTATGGTGTGTTAATAAGAGTGTAAAAATATAAAATTAAAGGAAATTACTGTCAGAAAAACTAGAGGGCTAGTTGCCCTCCCTGCCCAGGCTTAAAACCGCTACTGAGGTTACATGAGAAAAAAGACATTAAGGAAAATAAATTTAGAGCAAAAGCTCAGAACAGGCTTAGATAAAGTTTAATCCGGAAAGACAGACGTTATAAATTATTAGTCTTTGTTAAAGCCCGCCTTCATATACCTAAGCTATAAAGTCATTGATCATATTTGGTTTATTGTTGCGTCATTTATTGTTGCGAGCATTTATTGTTGCGTCAATGAAAGTGTTGCTGAACAAGCGAACGTATATTCCCTAGTTTGTTTAAAAATGATGAATTAGGGAAAGTTAGTTCAATTTGAAAGCACAGAATAAACTTAAGATAAAATAACCTGAATCTGAAAAAAAACTGAAATTAATGGAAATCATCCATCTTTTCTTCAAGCCGTGCACTCTTTTACCTAAGCCATAAATACGTATGTTCTTACTTGACTAATTATGTAGTTAATTCATAAGAAACAACTTTCGGCTATTGTGACAATGAAATTGGTGCTGAACACGCCAATATAGAATCCCCAATTCACTGAGACTAAGTTAATGAAAAGTCTTTAAGTTCAGAACCAATATAGGACAATTAAACTTCAACTTGTAAAAACTGAAATTTATGGAAGTTGTCAGTTTTACTTTAAGTCCGGCCCTCTTTTTTTTTTTATTATTAACAAATGGGTCACAAAAAAAGCAACATACAAATCTCCATATAATGCTAACAAAACTGCATTTAATACCAACAATATCAAAATAGGTCCCGACGCATATTAGCGTGTTTGGGATGACCCAGAAAAAGGAATACTTCAACTACTTATACACTAATACACTTCCTCGGGGAAATAATATTCTCTGACTCCTCCTCTCCTCCCCCACCCCTACTAAACAATTAATCAACATTCTAAGGATAATACATTTTTTTTACTTAATTTACGAATACGTTTTGTTTTATTTGGTTATTTTCTATAACTAGTTTATTTGAAAAATAATCTAAATAAATTAAATTTGTTTCAGCTGTTGTGTTGATGAAATAGCTGCTGAACATGTCAATGCAGATTCCCTAGTTCATTTTGGTACCTCATGCCTCAGCCCTACCAAACGACTGCCAGTTCTGTATATATTTACTCGGCTTCCTTTTGATAGAGAAGCAGCAGCTGATGCCTTCAAAAAAGCCGTAGAAGCTAAAGATGGCCATATACTGCTTGTATATGACGTCCGATACCACAGTTATATAGGTAAAGTCAACGAAAGAGAATTTTCTTTAATATTACAAACAAAATGACAACACTAGTCTAATCTCCATCCCATGAAGTGGGAAACTGTCCACCCTATGAAGTCAAAATTTATCCAATGGGGTAGCAAAAATGCACGAATAAAATAAAAACAAAATTTGTCCAATCCCGATCAAGCTTCCCAATTAGCACCGGGAACCGTGAATCTAGCAAATTGGTAAATGTCGAGATCCACCTCTGAATGTCTGAAATACCTTTTTTTCTCTTTGGATTTAGTCAGCGTAACAGTCAACTTTTTCAATTTAATGCAAGGTTTGACGATGACAGGTTAGGTTGGGTCAAGTTAGCTTAGGTTCTCAACCCATTTCTGATATTTAGAACCAAATTTAACCTAAACTAACATAGTCTAACCTAACTTTAACTTTTACCATCCGACTGAAAAAGCTGACTCGCAAAGCTCATTGAATCCAAGCAGAGAAAAAGGAATTTCGAACATTCACCGGTGAATGTCGACA
>JAQQPU010027968.1:0-10772 GCA_029168905.1 Artemia sp. Kazakhstan ARC1039 | reverse complement strand
TGTTCTCTGAACTCAATATAAGACCTGAATATAGTTACAAAAGATTACCCCTAGAACAACAAAGCCGCCTATGGGCTGTGGGTAGATTCTATCTATAAACATGCTATTTCCAGCCAATGCAATCCCTCACTGTTTGCAACATCACCTCAAATGAATCAACTTTATTACCCTTTTCTCTCCCCATCAATTTTGACCAAAATTGACTTACTCGTGGAACTATGCAGTTACAATTTGTGACTTTAACTGTCCACGCAATAAAAGAAAAAGAAAATAGTGTTACCACTATTGAGAGAAAACTAAAGATTACAACAAAAAGGAAAGGGGATAATTACAAACCCAAAAATAGAAAAAGAAAGGACATTTATCTTAAAAAACAAGAACTGAAGGTTCCAACATGTGGTATATCATGTCCCACTACATACCACTTGTCCTTGTCCCAGTATATACCATGCGACCTCTACTTGCAAATTGTGTCTTGTTTTTTTTTACTGTTGCATGTTTTTCCACAAGATGGCCACACAACATGACCTGATGTTTTAGCTTTTGTTTGCGATCTTACACACACAATTTCTGCAAACAATAACAAAATAAAGCATAAAAAAATATTACCCAAATATTTCTTTGGGGGTATGGCCAAAACTTTGAGGTCGATTTTCTCAAAAACGAAAATAGCAACTTACCAAAATGATAGAACTGTCATGTCCACCAGTAAATGAACTATGGTAGGTGGCTTTATTGGATTTTTTAAAGAATGCTAGATGGCAAATAAGTACTGTGTCCCACCTTATACCCTGTCTCTGCATATACCACTTACCCCTAAAAGGCTGACTAAAAAATTTCTTCAGCCAAATTCAAATATAGATATTGGCTTCTATCATGAGATTCATTTCTTTTGAGAATATCTTGTAGTATGTGCTGCAGCCATTTAAACCTTTGCCTCTCAATTATTTGGACTATCTGTGTTGGCTTTTCTCTTTCTACAATCAGCCATGTCTTGATAGAACTTGCTGCAAAATACTTGATAACTTCAATTCAAATCACTGGACTTGGTCAAGGCCTTCAGCCTTGACCAAGTCTGTAACAACAGGCCCTGTCCAAATATAGGTGACTCTATTGAAGCTTCACTGAACATGTAAAAAAGATGAGAAACAATTGGTGTTGAAATACAAGGGTCCTTTGACAAAAACGGTTATTGAATTTACATGAACCTTCTCAGCAATGAGAAATTTTGATGATTATTATTTCTAATAATATTTCACATGAAACAAAGTTTTTATTAAATTGTAGTTTTACTGATTTGACACTAGGTACTAGATGTTTCCAATATCAGAGGAACTGCCACTGGGCCTCACACCCTATTCATATTTTTAAGCATTTGACTTTGATGATCACAACAACCTAATTCATTTATCACTGAATAGCTTCAAAGTAGACCCTCTCTTAGTAAATTCTGTATATGTTTTCTCTCAAATAGATCCCAAGTGGTAAAATACAAAAATGTTCTCTCTGATCCCCTCCCTACTTGGTGTAGAATTCCTTAAGAGACCTTGTTAGGACCACTCTTATATCTAGTATTGATTAATGAGATTGGTAAGAGATTCCCTCAAAGGTGCTAATGTGTAGATTACCTGCTGATCCTTGAAGTATGACACAGAAATATCAAAAGTGGTCCCATCAAAATCCTACCTATGTTTAGGACAAGGCTAAGAACTTATATACAAACGTAATTCCACTAAGTCAATTATAATAACTATAGACTTCTTAAAATTCTTGAAATCCACTTAAATTTTTAAAGATGCTATCCCACCCAAAAATGCTTCAAGGATTCTGGACTTTCTAGACAAAGGATAGTCAAAACTACAATTTTTAAGGTGGATTAAAATGGCCAAATGTTGACAACATTTTCACCATGAACAACACCATTTCACAATAAAATATTTGGTGGACAATTAAAGCTGAGAGGAACTGGGCCATTCTAGATAGCATCTGGAGATGCTATTCTTGTGGCATATATGCAAAAACGCGAAAAAAGGCATATGACCTAGGTCACACAATTACACTCCATATGGTTATCCAATTTTGTTCTTATACCTGAGACAATTTTTTCAGTTTTTTGCTTCAACTATCTGAACAATGTTTTATACATTTACACATTAAACAAGGTGAGGATAAATAAAGTAAAAAGAATAGGCATATTGAATGCCCAAGGATCTGCCCACAAGCATTCCCCAGTATTTTGACATGTGTCAAATTGGGTTCTCACTAACATCAAAAACAGGCAACTTAATTGTTCTGTCAAATTTGAAGGTGAAAAAAATCCATTTTCTGAAAATCAGAGTTTTGTATCCTTTTCTGATAAAACTTCAAACTTCTGATCAAACAGTAAGATTCCTAAATGTTTTTCCTATATACTGAAACCCTTTTTAAACCAAAAATAAGTTAGACCTTCCAAAGCAGAAAAGTGTTTTTACAAAAAACTATTGGATCATTGGTGCCTTTATCCTACTAATATAAATGAATATATAAATCTTAAAACAAGTAAAACTGAAATTGAATATGCAAATCAAGCTTAAAACAAACAAAAATTGCTGAGGAGTTGATATTATCCACATTGGCATACTGATGATGAAGAGCTGATATGCTTATAACCTATAAGCTAACTTCACCCCCCCCCCTTTACCCATCAACTTCCAAAAATACTGACACCTATAGGAGGATATTCAAAGAATCTGTTCAAGCCATCAGTCAAAACTTGACACCCTTAACAGTTTTACTCCTGCTGTGTAGTCATCCATTGAAAGTCTCAGTGACCATTGATTGAAGCTTTCAAGAAATAACTGGATGTTGAGCAGAATGGTGTTCTATGAAAGTACCAGTGAGATGACTTTGCAAAGGCTTATGACAAAGTTTGTTAGACTTTGCAAAGGCTTTTGACAAAGTCTGCCATTGTTGTTTGAAGGCTAAACTTTTAGCTACCGGGATACATGTGGAGGTTGTTGAATGGGTGATGCAGTTCCTCTCAGGAAGAAAGCAGAGAGTTAGAGTGTTTGGGGATAACGGGCAAGAGTTTTTCTCAGAAGTTGCTGGAGTTGATAGTGGCGTGCCCCAGGGAACAATCTTGGGCCCAACACTTTTCAATATTTACATTAATGATGCTCCACGGGCTGTAAGAAATAAGATGAGCCTCTATGTTGATGATTCAAAGCTTATTGGGCCTGCAGAGTTCTCAGCAACTAGAGCCACCATACAGGAAGACCTGGATGCACTTTCCCTTTGGGCCCACCAATGGAAGCTTGAGTTCAACATCCAGAAGTGCAAGGCGGTATATTTTGGGAAAAAGAATGAAAAGTGGCAGTACCATATGAGTGGGGGGGATGGCTCTAGACAATCAATTGGTTCCTCAGTAGCTGAAAGAGATTTGGGAATAGTTGTTGATGAAGAATTAAAATTCAACAAACACACACAAACAGTGGTTGCCAAAGCATCTCGGACCCTCAGAATAATTAAGCATACAGTACGTAGCAGATCATCTAAACTCATGACAAAGCTGTATAAGGGTCTTGTGCAACCATTGCTGGAGTTTGGGATGTGTGTTGCCATCCCTCTGAATAAGAGTGACCAACAGAAAATAGAGTCTGTTCAAAGGTGTGCAACCAAAGCTGTTGATGTATGCAAGAACCTCAACTATCCATCTTGCCTGAACAAACTACAGCTCCCAACACTCATCTACAGATGGCGGAGGGGCAATGTCATTATGGCTTACAAGCTACTGCATGCCGATTCCTCTTCTCAGAGTCCTTTACAACTTGACAAATCATCCAGGACAAGAAGGCATAGTAAGAAGCTGCTCTGGAAGAGAGCTCACAGCAGACTCTGCAACCACTACTTCTCCAATAGAGTGGTGGCCCCTGGAACAGTCTTCCCAATGCAGCTGTCACTGCTCCCTCTGTCAATGCATTCAAGATCGCCATTGATAAGAATTGGTCCACCAAACCATGGAAAACAGAGTGGGATGCCGCCAAACCAGTGACTCCCCATCATCACTGACCAGTGACTCTACAGGATCTTTCCTTATTTTGCTGGACAATGCCATTTAAGGTAAAATTTTAAGGTAATGTTTGATCAGACATATTATTAACTATGGATTGATTCACATATCAATAAGGATCTTAATTTGCTCCAAAGTGCAAATTAAGGTGATTAAGGTAATAAAATGAATCTTTTGACAAAAAAATTAATATTTATACACAAAATGAGATAACACATGTATCTCTTGACAAATATGATATCATAAACATAATACTAGCCTAAAAATCATATTTTGAAAGCTTCTTTGGCATACAATGTCATATTTGAGTGTTATATTTGGAAATAGAGTTGAATGGCACCACTCTTTTGTTAGTATGGAATTTAGTTCAGAAAAGGCCATGCACAAGATTAAAACTTGTGAATCTAGTAGGCTATTCATTTTTGGTTGTTGCTAGAGCTAGGTTATGGGTTTGACTTGAAAGTGAGGCAGGTAGGCTAGCCCAATGCCTGATAGCCAACTGTTTACCCAACAAATGAGGATTATGGGATCTTTAATTTTATCCCAAATTGTAGTTGTAATTGTATCCCTAATGTATATTAGCCTACCATACGCTCACAGTATGTAATTTATGTTATAGGCCTATGATTCAAGCCTATGGCTTATTCCATTTCTGATTAAAATAAATAAATAAAATAAAAAATATTAGATTTAATCAGTTTAATTACTGACTAGGCTGCTACCTGGTCTTATCTTTTCCTTTTTAGAATAAAATTCGAAAGTATTAGTCATCAATTTTTATTCTAATTCTTCCTAAGAATAATTAAAAAAAATTTGGCAGTGCTTTCGCTATGCACAGAATTTCTCGTTTCATTTTTTATATTTCAACAAGGCGCGTGTTAGATTTTTGACGACAGAAAACAAATGTTCTTTATTTTCCTTGTCAACGTAAAAGCTATAAATTCAAATGGTAAATCCAAAATAACTGATGGATTGGTGGCATTTGTTTAAAAAAAATTCTCTTTAAGAGTTTTAAAGTATTAGAATCAATAGATTTACTGAATAAAAACTGACAGTAGACAGTGTATGGGTCGGTACTTAAATACATGTACTTAAGTACAGTTCCAAGTATTTAAATGCATACTTAAAGATATTTTTGAAGAGTACTTTAGGTACATGCTTAAATGAATGTTTCGTGTACTTATTAGTACTTAAGTACCAAGTACATTTTTGTCTTGAACTTCTCTAAAGTCGTCTAGAAATTAGAACAAATTTCAAAATATTGGGCCTATTATAAATGAAGAACAGGATGCTTATATAGAATTAAAAAGCGGCTATTTTGGATATGGCGAATTTCAATGTAAATCAATGCTGATATTTCTTCAAGAAGTCATTGGCCTGCTGAATGTGTCTTTCGTTTATGTATTTTTTTATATTTTTTTTTGTAGCGTGTCCACCCTCACTCGCATCAGGCATTTGTCAAATACAAGGAGGAAGCAGAAAAATAGTCTTCTAAAAGGAAAAGACTCCTTATATAACATAATGGATGATGAAGGAAATGAAGAAACTATGGAATAGGGGGTAGTGCAAGATTCTTGCTCACTTCCAATTACAGGTAGCTCTGAAAAGCTGCCAAATTATAAAAGAGTATGAACCCTAACCCCAAGAATATTTTGAAAAGAGACAGGTGAAACTGAGTAAAAGCCAAGTTGATGATTTAATAGTCAACTATGTAGTTAAGTCTACTTGCCCTTCAAGCACAGTTGAGAGACCTGCCTTCAGAAAACTTGTTCAAGGATTGGCTCCATATGCAACCGTAATGACACGAAAAGCGGTTTAATTCGTGTGTATGGACTACGTATATCGTTAATGCGCCAAAACTAAGCATTATTGGCTATGAAAGTAGGAAATATACATATTTTTGATGAATTTAAATCGATCGGCTATTGTTTTTAGGCCACCAAGCAGCAAAAACGCCACTTTGCTGCGACAAAATCTTTTTGGTTCCTTAAAAGGGCAGTAAATTTCCATTAAAATGTGTCTACTCTGATATTCATGGACCACGGATTTGTCTATAATCACCTCAAAGAAATAAAATTAATCAATATCTTACTTCTCGAAAAAAAACACAAGATTCCGTATTTTTGTTTCAGGGGTTTGAAACGTCTGCTGAAAGGTTTGCTGACATGCTGAATGTGATGGTTTAATTTTTATCGAGACCATCCACCTCTTTAAGGTGTTTTGGTCCTTTCCAAAAATTAATTTAAAAAAATGGTTTTTTAACTGAAAGTAAGGAGCGACATTAAAACTTAAAACGAACAGAAACTATTCCGTATATGAAAGGGGTTGTTCCCTCCTCAACGCCTCGCTCTTTATGCTAAAGTTTTCTATTGTTTCAAAAAGTAGAATTGTGAAAAAGAGTCAAACTTTAGCGTAAAGAGCGAGACGTTGAGGAGGGGACAGCCCCTTTCATATACGGAATAGTGTCTGTTCGTTCTAAGTTTTAATGTTAGTAGTAATAGTGTACGCACCGCGGGACGAGATTGCAAAAAGTGACCAATCCCTTTATATTATAGACCTATAAAGTGATCAAACACGTTTTGGAACTACGAGCGAGATTGTATAATGCAATCAGACTGGTTTAGAAACAGGTTTCTAAGCCAAAACTTTTGATCGTCACATTACGTATTCAAAAGGTTTATTGCGCGTTCTGTAAAAAATACTGGTTTCAGTCATAAGGTAAGAAAATCATGTTCTTAGCATAAATAATGTTTTTTACTAAACATACGTCCAAGCCGAGCATGTTTCTGACTCAAAAATTGTCAGACACTAATAACCTCTAGATTGAAGGTACCTTGCATCATGTCTAGAATTAACTGGCATATGGTGTTAAAGTATTTACCGAAATATAACTCATTTGCCAAAAGGGGTATAGCGTTTGTGAATTGAACTATTTGAACGATATTAATTGAATAATAGGGAAAAAAACAGAGCTAGATAACATTTGCGATTGGATCGTATGAAGGTGGTAAAAAGGGTCAAACTGATTAGCAGTTAAGGTAACCCCGAAGGGGTTGTTAACTCAGGCAATTTCTTATAAATTTGGAACAACATCAATCTATGAAAATGGTTAACGATGATAGAATGACCTTGTGACTTGACCTAGCTTTACTTCTTCGATGTGTTCTGTATAATACACAAGTGGCGTTTGAACAGTGTTGTCAATATAAAATATGGTCTAACGTTATAGTATACTAAAAAGTTGATACTAGGAGAGATGTAGATGGCAAGAAAAGAATTTTAATAAAGAAACTCAGAACAATCCATAGAAATCCTTACAAATCAAGCAGTGAGGTGTATATCGGTATGAACCATCAAGGATCACAAGCACTAACGACCCTAACCACCAGGAACCTCAACCCCCAAAGGTCCCCTATTCCCTAACTCCAAGGGGGCCCCTCCCCTCCAACTTTTCGACCCCCTCCCCCCCATTTTCTTTGATGTTTTTTGAAGTTTTTTTAACTTTTTTTTTATTATTTTTTTAACATGATATATTTTTTCAACTTTTTATTTTACATCTCTTAGAATGACACGTAACATACTTGAAACATAAAAAAATTACTTTTTTCAACTTTATTTTTACATCTCTAAATCATATCAGAAAAATAGAATGACACTTTTGATTTAAATTTTAAAATATATTCTTGTGCATACCCATACTCCTATTGATGAGGACTGATGGTTCTCATTCAATATTTTTTCATGAAAAACAAACTATTTTTTTTAACTAATTTTTTTTTTTTTTTTACTTCAAAATTATTCAACTTTTTTTTCAACTTTTTCTTTACATCTCTAAATCATATCAGAAAAATAGAATGACACT
This sequence comes from Artemia sp. Kazakhstan ARC1039, assembly GCA_029168905.1. Taxonomy (NCBI): domain Eukaryota; kingdom Metazoa; phylum Arthropoda; class Branchiopoda; order Anostraca; family Artemiidae; genus Artemia; species Artemia sp. Kazakhstan ARC1039. The sequence continues at coordinate 2,862 of JAQQPU010027968.1, read as the reverse complement.
TTTGATTTAAATTTTAAAACACATCCTATTGATGAGGACTGATGGTTCTGATTCAATATTTTTTCAAGAAAAACAAACTATTTTTTAACTAATTTTTTTTTGGACTTCGAAATTATTCAACTTTTTTTACATCTCTAAATCATATCAGAAAAACAGAATGGCACTTTTGATTTGAATTTTAAAACATATTCTTGTGCATACCCATACTCCTATTGATGAGAACTGATGGTTCTCATTCAACATTTTTTCATGAAAGAAAAACTTTTTTTTAACTAATTTTTTTGGACTCCGAAAGTATTCAGCTTTTTATTTTTTATTTTTTTTATTTTTTAACATGGTATTTTTTTCAACTTTTTTTTACATCTCTAAATAATAGGACTTTGGACGTCGAAATTATTAAACTTTTTTTTATTTTTTGTATTTTTTAACATGGTATTTTTTCAACTTTTTTTACATCTCTAAATCATATCAGAAAAATAGAATGACACTTTTGATATAAATTTCAAAACACATTCATGTGCATTCCCATACTCCTATTGATGAGGACTGATGGTTCTCATTCAATATTTTTTCATAGAAAACAAACTATTTTTTTTAACTAATTTTTTTGGACTTCGAAATTATTCAAATTTTATTTTATTTTTAACATGGTATTTTTTTCAAATTTTTTTTCTGCATCTCTTTGAATGACATGAAAAATACTTAAAATATAAGAAATTCACATTTAATTGGAATAAGCAAACACCAACCCCAGACACACAGGCAAAAAGAGTCAGAGAGACAAAAACACATACAAATACGTAGATTCAGACACACAAACCGAGAAAGACATGTATTTGGAATAAGCAAACACCCGCCCAGACACAGAGGCAGAAAGAGTGAGAGAGACAAAAACACATACAAATACGTAGATTCAGAAACAAAAACCCACAAAGACATGCATTTGGAATAAGCAAACACCCGCCCAGACAAACAGACAAAAAGAGTGAGAGAGGCAAAAACGCATACAAATACGTAGATTCAGACAAACATACCGAGAAAGACATGAATTGCAATAAGCAAACACCCGCCTTGACACTAAGGCAAAAAACGAGTGAGAGAGACAAAAACACATACAGATACGTACATTCAGACACACAAACCGACAAAGATATGCATTGGAATAAGCATACACCCGCCCACACACACAGGCAAAAAGAGTGAGAGATACAAAAACACATACAAATACGTAGATTCAGACACACAATCCGAGAAAGACATGCATTTGGAATAAGCAAACACCCGCCCAGACAAGCAGGCAAAAAGAGTAAGAGAAACAAAAACGCATACTAATACGTAGATTAAGACACACATACCGAGAAAGACACGTATTGGAATAAGCAAACACCCGCCCAGACACACAGGCAAAAAAGAGTGAGAGAGACAAAAACACATACAAATACGTAGATTCAGATGCACAAACCGAGAAAGACATGTATTGGAATAAGCAATAACCCGCCCAGACACACAGGCAAAAAGAGTGAGAGAGACAAAAACACATACAAATACGTAGATTCAGACACACAAACCGAGAAAGACATGCGAATGGAATAAGCAAACACCCGCCCAGACATACAGGCACAAAAAGTAAGAGAGACAAAAACACATACAAATACGTAGATTCAGACACACATACCGAGAAAGACACGCATTGGAATAAGCAAACACCCGCCCAGACACAAAGGCAAAAAAGAGTGAGAGAGACAAAAACACATACAAATACGTAGATTCACACACACAAACCGAGAAAGACATGCATTGGAATAAGCAATCGTCCACCCTGACACATAGGCATAACGAGTGAGAGAGACAAAAACACATACAAATACGTAGATTCAGACACACAAACCGAGAAAGACATGCATTGGAATAAGAAAACACCCGCCCAGACAAACACCCGCCCAAACGCAAAGGCATAAAGAGTGAGAGAGACAAAAACACACACAAATACGTAGATTCAGACACACATACCGAGAAAGACACGAATTGGAATAAGCAAACACCCGCCTAGACAAAAAGGCAAAAAAGAGTGAGAGAGACAAAAACACATAAAAATACGTAGATTCAGACACACGAACCGGGAAAGACATGCATTGGAATAAGGAAACCCCCTCCCAGACACACAGGCAAAAAGAGAGAGAGAGACATAAACACATACAAATACGTAGATTCAGTCACACAAATCGAGAAAGACATGTATTGGAATAAGCAAAAACCCCGCCCAGACACGTGGCAAAAAGAGTGAGATTGACAAAAACACATACAAATCGTAGATTCAGACACAAAAAAACGAAAAAAACACAGACAAAAAAAGTGTACCCTGCGACGGCCCATGCATAGTGAGAGAGACATGCAAGGTCAACATAGCTTTATTTCATTTTTAAGGTTAATTCAGACTAGGTATTATAATCTACGTATTTGTATGCGTTTTTGACTCTCTCACTCTTTTTGGCTGTGTGTCTGGGCGGGTGTTTGCTTATTCCAAATGCATGTCTTTCTCGGTTTGTGTTTCTGAATCTACGTATTTGTATGTGTTTTTGTCTCTCTCACTCTTTCTGCCTGTGAGTCTGGGAGGGTCTTTGCTTATTCCAAATGCATGTCTTTCTTGGTTTGTATGTCTGAATCTACGTATTTGTTTGTGTTGTTGTCTCTCTCACTCTTTTTGCCTGTGTGTCTGGACGGGTGTTTTCTTATTCCAAATGCATGTCTTTCTGGGTTTGTGTGTCTGAATCTACGTATTTGTATGTGTTTTTGTCTCTCTCACTCTTTCTGCCTTTGTGTCTGGGCGGGTGTTTGCTTATTCCAATGCATGTCTTTTTCAGT